>APFE030186969.1:0-13041 GCA_000404065.3 Pinus taeda | reverse complement strand
GTAAGTCTATCAACTACCACCATGATGACACTCTTTCCTTCGGACTTGGGTAAACCTGTGATAAAATCCATTGAAACCTCCTCCTAACATTGACTTGGAATGGATAAAGGTTCTAATAGACCTGGGGTCTTAATTGTTTCAACTTTATTTTGTTGGCAAACCAAACATTTTGCCACAAACTTTTGAATATCATATTTAAGGCCATCTCAAAAAAAATCCTTCTTAACCCTGTGGTAAGTTTTTTAAAATCCTGAGTGACCTCCTAAGGGAGAGGTGTGAAATTCCATAAGAATCTTTTGTTTGAGTTGGGAATTTTTACATAGGTATAAGTGATCTTTCTACCATAACAAATCCTTTTTCCAGCTAAATTTATCAGATGTGTTGGAGTCTTGTTGTAACTTTTGAATGAGTGCCCACACTTCTTCGTCATTATTTCATTCATCTCTTGCTTTGTTTATCCAATCTGGTTGGATAATAGAAATTGCGCAAAGCAATGCTTCCACATCCTCATCCTTTCTTGAGAGTGCATCTGCAACAACATTTTGCTTCCCTTTTTTGTAGATGATTTCAAAGTCATAACCCAACATCTTTGTGACCCATTTTTTCTACTATTATAAATATAACCTTTTGTTCTAAAAAGTATTTAAGACTATCATGATCTGGTTTTACCTTGAAGTGTCTTCCCATTAGGTAAAGTCGTCATTTCTCAGGTGCATGTAGTATTGCCAACATTTCCTTCTCATAAATAGCTTTGTGTAAATACTTTCCTTTGATTAGATGATTTTTGAAAGCAATGGGTCTTTCTTCTTGCATTAAAATTGCACCAATTCCATTTCCTTAGATATCACATTCTTAAATAAAGGTTTTTGTGAAGTCTAGCGTAGCTAAGGCCGGTGCCTGGCACATTGCCTCTTTAAGATGTTCAAAGGTTTTTGGTGCTTCTAGAGTCCAAGAAGATGCATCTTTCTTCAATAATGTTGTTATAAGTGTTGTTATTCTCCCATAATTCATAACAAACTTGTGATAATAACCTATAAACTAGAGAAATCCTCGCAGATGCTTTATGGTTGTGGGGATTTTCCATTCCTTAATGGATTTAATTTTGCTAGGGTCTACCTTAGCACCTTCATGAGATATAATATGACCCAAATATTCCGCCTCTTGTACTTCAAATAAACATTTGGAGGTTTTTTCATATAATTATTTCTCCTCCAATAGTTTGAGTTCTCTATCAACATGTTGAACGTGATCCTTCCAAGACCTGTTGTAGATTAGTATATCATCAAAAAATACTAACACAAATTTTCTGAGGAAGGGCTTGAAAATGGAATTCATCAAACCTTGAAATGTAGAAGGTGTATTGGTAAGGCCAAAAGGCATGACCAAAAATTCATAATGACCCTCATGAGTTCTAAATGTTATTTTTAGAATATATTTAGTATTCATTCTAATTTGATGATATCTTGAATGATGGTCCAACTTCATGAAGTAAATTGCTCCATGCAATTAATCCAATAATTCATCTATGACAGCAATGCGGAATTTATCTTTAATAGTGAGCTTTTTGATCACCCTATAATCTGGACACATGTGCCATGATCCATCATTCTTGTGCACCAATACTACTGGAGTAGAGAAATAACTTTGATTAGGTTGAATTATACTAGCCTCTAGCATTTCTACAACCATACGTTCAATATCACTTTTTTGGGCATAAGGATATCTATAAGGCCTGATGTTTAGAGGAACATTTCTTGGAATCAAATGAATATCATGATCATGATCACGAATAGCTGGAAGGCCTTTAGGAGTCTCAAATACCTTGGACTGATTTTCCAAGACTTTTGGGAGATCTGGAGAAATAGATGGTTTAGGTGTGGGAACCTCTAGCGAACATAATTGTGCAATTACACCATGTTGTTCTTTCTTTAGAAGTTTTGTCATGCCGTTAGATTTGATTATCTTTCCTGGTTTCCTTACAATACCCCTTAATTCAAAATCATTTCCTTCTAAAAAAAAATTCAAGAAAATGTCTTGAAAATTAAAATTTATCGTACCCAGATATTGTAGCCATTGGACTCCTAATACAAAATCAACACCACCCATTGGAATGGAAAGCATTGGACTATTCAACACATATTATCCCATGGATATCTTGATATTACGGTAATTTCTAGAGCAATTTATGGTTCTTCCATTTGCAACAATAACTTGACACTCTGGTGTTGGATATAGGAAGTAAGTCAATTCCTTCACTATATTACAATGAATAAAATTATGGTTATTGTTGAATCAATGAACACTATTACCTTTTTCTTCTTGATATATCCTTCTATCTTGATAGTTTGAGGAGTGGTTATTCCATCTAATGCATTACAAGATATGGTCGGATTCATTTATTCTTTCTCTAGTCTTTGTTCCTGGTGTATATCCTCTTCTTTTGATGTTTCTTGTTCATTTTCTTCTTCCTCTTCACAATCTATGTAAAATGATTTCTTCTCATCACACTTATGACCTTTAGTGTATTTTCTATCACAATAGTAACAAAGCCCTTTTGCTTGTTTTTCTTCCAATTGTTGTGGTGTCAACCTTGTAGGTTGTGCAATGCTAGGGGAAACAACACTTCTATCTTTATAGTTGTGATTGGTAGGCTTCCTTGTTGCCATAATTTTTCTTTCAAATTTTCTTTCCAACCTGAATGCCTTCGCCAATGAATCAAGTTCCCGAATGCGAACCTCATGTTAGATGTTATCCTTTAATGTCCCTATGAATACATCAATCTTATGCTCCTATGGAATACCTTTTACCCTTATATTTAATTTTTGGAAGTCCTCAATGTGCTCCACCATTGAACCTTTTTGTTTGAGATTTATCAATTGACTAGAAAAGGTGTTTCTTTTTGTATCCTCATAATGTGCTATCATTTCTTCCGTAAAAATTACCCAAGTGACAATATTTTTACGAGAGAAAAGTCATCGACGCCATACAAAATGATTGGGTTCCAAATATAAAGTTTCAATGTGTACCTTTTGTGTGTTTTTCACATTATGTAGATCAAAATATTTCTCCATCTGTAGTATCCATGTATGAGATCCTTGCCATCAAACTTCCTCATATCATATTTGAAACATGGTGGGTCTTCAATCCAACATTAGAGTCTATGAAATCATGATTAACAATTAATTTGTTCTCGTCATGAGCTTTCTTTACTACCCTTTCGCCATTAGTAACCATTTCTTGTAGCAGCTTTGTCAAATATATCTTCAAATCTTCCATATTTCCTTTAAGCTTTGCTTCTATACCATCCATATTAGCTTTCACACCATCCATCTTAGATTCCACTCCATATCTTAGCTTCCACGCCATTCTTTAAACCATCCATATTAGATTCCATGTCATTCATATTAGCTTAGACACCTTTCTTTAAACCATCCATCTTAGCTTCTATTACTTTTTGTGAGAGTGAAATTTGTTGCACTTGGTCTCATAATTTTGATATATCATGTTGCATTTCTTACTCTTCTTCATGAGTCATGCTAGAGCTTTTAGGTTGCTTATTAGGTGTTTCCATTTTCTTTCTTCATGGCATCAATTAATGGTAATTAGTCTTCACTATGTCCTTTGAATTCCTTCAAACTAATTTTTCAAACAAAACTTATGCAAAATTTTAAGAAAACTACACGCGCTTTTTGGCTTTGTAGGTGCTCGATATTGAATTAGTTGTATCTATGTAATTTCTAATCTCCAAGGTCTGAACCTCCGACTTGTGGTAGCCCTCTACGTCCTCGTTCCAACCCCATAAGTTTGATCAAGATTGGATTCTCTAAGAAATAATTATTCCAAATCTCCCACGATGACTAGAATATGGACTAGTTCAGTAGAGAGAAATTGTACGAAGTACCCTGTGTCATTGTTTTGACCTTCAGACCTGAAACTGATACATAGAAAACTAAATTCCGTTCTCTTTCTGTACCATCTGACGAAATTTCAGTCTGATTCTTAGAGAGAAAGTTATGAATATGTTCCCCAGGTCACCTGTTTAAGATATAATTCGGGAGTATGAAAAAACCCTAACTTTCTTGGATCATATCTCCGACAATATAGTGATACAATATCTAAAATTCATACCCGAGGTTCATCACGATTTCATCTCAAATGGTTTTTAATATTCTCTTCTGAAACGTTGTAGAAAAACATTTATAGCGAAAATTCCATGATGACCTATTTGAAGCAGCGAAACCCTAGAATCCAAAGCTCTGATACCAATTGTTATGGAACTAGCTCACAAAATAAAATAAAATATGGATCAACTACAATCAGCCTCTTTGAGGGGGAAACCTTCTTTACATTACAAAAATGACCAATTCTTGGATGATACAAATGAAAATACCTCCTTTCTATATATACAAGTCTAAGGGATCACAATATAGTCAAGCCGACATAACAATAATAATGTAAGGACACAACAATAACAATAGTGGGATTCTATGGGCACAATCATAACAATATGGGGACAACATGGGCACAAAAATGGCAATAATGGGCTACAATGAAAATAATAATAAGGGAATACACTAGTATTATAGGGGCCTAACAAGTTAGGGACTTTGTACCAATCTAAGTCTCTGGTGAATAAAATATTCCTACGAAAAAAATTGTATAACCTAAGGATTAAAGATGGAGACTCAGTGACAAAGCATTTGAATGTATTTAATATTTTGGTAAGCCAGTTATGATTTGTTGATATTAGAATTTCAAATGAAGATAAGTGCATCAGTTTGATGTGTTCTTTACCAGATTCATGGGATAGTATGGTTGTTGCAATAAGTAGCAATGCAATTACCTTACAGTTTGATGAAATAGTCTCATCCTTGTTGTAAGAGGAGATGAGACGGAAAAATATGGAGGGTCATAATGGTGATGCCTTGTCTGTACGAGGATGGTCCTAGAATAGAAACAAAAATAATTCCTCGAGTGGGAGATCTAAATCTCCAGGAAAACCTATAAAGGTGTGTTGGAAATGTGGAAAGGAAAGGCACTTCAAAAGGGACTGTAAATATAAAGCTCGTGAGAAAGGAAAGGAATCTGATGATGCTCCTTCTACAAAGCTGAAAACCACCTCACATGAAGGTGGGAATATGTACTTGGATTCTTCTTCAAGTACACATGTAAATCATGAGGCATGGTTGATTGACTTAGTTGCATCCTTTTACTTCACTCCCCATAGAGAGTGGTTCTGAGAGTATGAGAAATATGATGGTGGTGATGTCTTCTTAAGGGATGACAGGAAGGCTAAAATCATTGGTCATTGAAAATTCAAGTTGAAGTTGCAAGGTGGAAGGATTAGAACAATTATGGGTGTTCTTCATATTCCTGCATTGGCTAGAAATCTGATTTATGTAAGCAAGTTGGGTGATGCAGGTGAAAAACAATGTTCGAGAAAGATACCTACAATATGGTTCAGGGAAAATCCGTATTAATGCGAGGAGTTCTGATTGGAACTCTATACAAGCTTCAAGGTAGCATTTTTATTGTGGGTGCAATAGTTCTGTGGTTCCTAAAAGTGAATCAGAAAATCTAGTGGTCTTTGGAGAAAAGACCATGCTATGGCATTGAAGGATTGGACATATTGGAGAGAAGGACCTTCGAATTCTTCATTGTAATGGTATGGTAGAAGGTATGTCTAATTTCTCTCTGGATTTTTATTTCTGTGAAAATTATGTGTATGGGAAGCAGAATCAGGTGAGTTTCCCCTTTAGTGCTAAGAGGGTGAAACGGATATTAGAGTTTGTGCAAAATGATGTGTTTGGATCTATGTTCGTTCCATCACTGGGTAAGTTTGTATACTATGTATCATTTAAGATAACTTCTCAAGGAATACATGGATTTATTTCCTCAAGAAAAAACCTGAAGTCTTTGACAGGTTTAAAGAATTTAAGTCTCTAGTGGAAAACCAAACAAAGAAGAAGATAAAGGTGTTGAGGACAAATAAAGTGTAAGAAGGAATTTGAAGAGTTTTGTAAGAAATGTGGTATAGAATGGCAGAAGACTACTCCATACACACCTGAAAAAAAATTATTTGTAGAAAGAATGAACAAGACGTTGATGGAAATGGCAATAAGCATGCTCAGTGGTGCTGGGTTAGGACAAGAATTCTAAGTAGAGGTGTTGGAGATTGCATATTACCTAGTCAATAGATCACCTTCATCAGCGTTGGAGGGTAAGCTTCCACAAGAGGTATGGACTGGTAAGAAACCTTCTCTTTCACATCTGAGGGTATTTGGATTTAATGCATATTTACATGTTCCAAAGGAGAAAAGAACAAAGTTGGATATTAAATCTGAAAAGGGAAAAATTATTGGGCATGAGGATGGTTTAAAAGGTTATAAGCTTTGCAACTGTTAACACTCAGGTTGTTCCATTTGACTCCTAAGAGAATACGACCGAGGTAACCACAAACCAAGCTTTGGACTGCAAGTCCTAGCCTACCAGCAGTTAGAGAGGGCTCTCTCTTTGGGTTTTAGCTTTGTTTAAGGGATGATTTTAGGCTAGATATGATGCACATGGGTTTTGATTTAGATTGGTGGGATGATTGATCTATTCAAGCAGAGTTGGCATGCAAAGTGTAAGAAGTTCAAACCATTGGGCATGGAGTCAACGAATGTGAATTGAAGGGTGTGTTTTCTTTGGTATAAGAGGGGAATATGGAGCAGGATGATTTATGCTGGAACAAGGATGAAATGGAGGTCAGGGGATGAGAAGCAATTAAGGATCTCTCATCCAGCCAAAGAGGGAAAGTGGATGAAGGTTGAATATGGCAATGAAGAATTCCTAGACATCATTCATATAATGAAGGAAATAGCTTAAACATGTTCAATTAAGAATCCATATTCATCACTGATTGAGAGGAAAACATAGAAACGTTACAAGAATTGAGCACAGAGGGCATGAAAACCAGTTCTGATCTATTCCTTTTTCCTGCAACTTAGATTATGATATATAGATGGTAAAGCTACGTATAAAATGATAAACAGAGGGAGGAAAGACTTATTGAACCGTGAGCAAGCACGAGAATTCCATACCAAGATATTTTAGCCATTAAAAGCATAACCAGCCAGTTCAGATGCAAACATTCTAGCAATCTTTGATTACAGAAGTTCTTAATATTTACAGCACAAATCTCAAATGAGAGATCAACCAAACAACCCACCAACCCTTATTACATTGTTCAGGGCTGTATTTATAGGAAAAATATCTACAAAAATAGATCTGATAGAAGATCTGAGGAAATAAATGCAGTTAACCTAACTTCTCTTGCAAGTAATGTAAAAATATCTATCTAATGCTGCGCTGGGAGCAACTGCTTCAAAAATGAGGCTATGTGGCGTCCTTTGGTATCTCTGTTGTCCAATCTGTAATCACTGCGCCCTCAATTTCTTATCTGCACCTCTTAGTCGGTTCTGTTGCTCTTAGGTGGTTGTGATTCTTATTAAATTTGACATGACTTGGCTTAAATGGCCTTTAACTCTGTTCTGGTATTCATTGACTTTGTTCGGATGGTCTTTAATGCTCCCCTGCTTTAATATTGTCGGTTTGATACTCTTTTCCGCTTCACTGATACTCTTTTAATTGACGTGTCAGGGTGACGTGGCAGGGTGACGTGGTGGTTACGTCACGCACGGGGAAGCGGTAGGGTGATGTGGCAGGGTGACGTGGTGCTTACGTCACGCAGGGGAAAGCGGTAGGGTGACATGGTGCTTACGTCGCACAGGAGGAAGCGGTAGGGTGACGTGGTGCTTACGTCACGCAGGGGGAAGCGGTATCCGGTTTCATGGTGCACCGCTTTTGTGCACAGGTGGTTTGGGAGGAGGGGGCTCCGCCACAGTCGAGAGGGTGACGCGTGGCGGGAGTACGACGGGAAAACCGCCCATCTCCCGGACGCTAACCATCGACCGGTTCAGAGGGGAAAATACCCGCCCACCGTAGATCTTAGGGGGCAATCGGACGGATGGTGGAACAGACAAGGCGGCGGAAGGATAAGGGACGAGCCCGCGGCGCCTGTATTATTTATTTAATTTCAGCGGGGGGGGAAACTTTAATAAAGTGGGTTTTTTCATTTGGGTTTGTTGGTTATGTGCGCCGGTTAACCATTAATAATGCAGGTGGAGGGGGAGTGTTAGGTTTATAGATGAAAGTGGGATCCAGGATTATTACTTTAACCAGGGGTTAAAGTAACTCCAAGTTTAAGACGCAAAAGGATTTATATTAGTCCCAAATGGACCAATATCTCCCAAACCATGTTACATAGCTATAGTGCTATAGGGTGGGATAAGTAATATTTTTGGGATTTTATATAGTTTTCACATAGTAGGGGATAGGGGAATGATTTAGGGAGCTAAATAATAAAGGTAGGAGTTAGTATGACTTGGTGAAATGGAAATGTAAGGGAAATGATGCTAAGTTCAAGATCTGGAACTTAAACATGTGATTTGAAAGGGATATGGAGAAATGATTTTACACAAGAAATGTGGCTTCTTTTCATTGAGGAAAGTCAAGACTTGACTTGATATTTCACACAAATGAGCTGAAAGCAGGACTGTTGGGCAGATCCCAAGGTCCTCAAGGGGATGTTAGTAAGTGATTTGGGAAATAAAAAGAAGGGGGAGCTAGAGATGCCTTGCCTGATCTGATCAAAATGAGAAAGTGCCACAAAACTGTGATCTGGATGAATATGACACTTGAAAATATGAAATGGATCACATAGCTTGATTTCTGCAACCACAAAACTACTTACCCAACCTACTTTACCTAGCATTTTTTCTTCTTTTGGTTTGGGTGCACTTGAACTAGCCAACCCAACTTTTCAACTTTTTTTCTTTTAACTGGCCTCCTATCTACATCTATACTTATTTCATCCAGGGGCTCAGATTGGGCTGTTGAGCACCCTTGTTTCTCTACCTGTCTAAGAATATGCCAAGATTAAGCTGTTTGGACAGATAATGATTCTCTATATTCTACAACGGGAAATTGAAACCTAGGGAGACCAAGATTAAGCTGTTTGGACCTCCCTATAACTGAAAATTCTTCAAAAATGGAATAACTCATCAAAATTGGAATACAACAAAGGAACTTAGACTAGCACACTCTCATGGACACTTCTTTGGCCTGAGTATCAAATATGGAACATTGCAGCCTGCAAAGTATGACATATTTGGCATGAAAAAATGTCGATCATGAAAGATGAACACCTGCTATGAGCAGGAGGCTAACAGTGGCTCCACTTGGGGATGGCTTTTCCTTGCGAAGAGTCAAGAACAACAGGTCAAAATGCCTTAATCTTTAGTTGCTTGTTGTACTCTGAAAACTTCCCTTTGCTGGCTGTTTTATTTATGAACATGACAACAGACTTGAAGAGCTTAGGGCCTTCACTTCGGGCTTCAACTACAGCAAGCTTGCTATCCAAAAAGAAAACTGAAATCCTACCTACCTACTCTAATCAGCACTTACTTTACTGTTAGGTGAAATGAAATAACCAATGCAACCACTTAAGTATTATAAGCATGAGCGAGCTTTGCTGCTTGTGCTTGTTGGGGAGAAAAACTGAGATCTTGCAATCTGATATGGCTTTGTTAATCTTTGAGAAGATCAGATAACTGCTGACCTTCTTTGCTGAAACAAGAAACTGTACAAAAGGGTCCCGCAACATATATACATTATTGCTGGGTTGAATTGAAGAACTGTACAAAAGTTTGGGATCCCTATCATGCCTTGGAAACTGGATATCATCAACATTTTGATATTGAGGCACACAGCCTACTAATGGAGAAGAGCACTTATTTACTTCATCATACACCCTGTCAGCACATGAATCATATACAACATGAACTGCTATTTGCAATTTATTACAAGCAGGCTCATATGGCCCTTGACTGATCTGCGCAGGTTGCTCCTCTTCTTCTTCGAAAACCTCAGATGGTTGAACACAAAGAGGCAGGGGATCCACTTGGATCACTTGGTCATGAACAGCCACTTTTGAATCTTCCTCATTCTGATATTCGATGGCTTTTTGGGGCTGCAAAACTAGAGGCAATGTATTTTGAACAATGATTTGGGCTTCCTCCAGATGATCAATATCAACACTTGCTGATATTTGTTTATTAACTGCATGATAGTTCTCCTTAATAAATCGAAAAGAATCCACACAAAAAGGTAATGTTCCCTCACTGAAATCAAAATTTTTTGCGCTTTCCTCCTTTACTTCAATGCTGAGATAGGCATGTTGATTATTGATTTTAGGTTGCTGATCCTGAACTGTGCTTTCTGCCAAAATAGGTTTTGACTCCTTTGCAAGTCTGATTTGGTCATTAGGCTCATCATCATCATCATACTCATCATATTTTGGCAAGCAGTTGAAAGCTGAGAAGCTGTTATATTCATATAGTATATCAGGAGACTGCTCCATCATGTATGGTTGTACGAATAGGTCATCTGTTTTGTGGTAGGTTTGTTCATGAATGTCATTACTTTCCTCTTGCAAAACAGATGTGTTCTAGTGCTCTAAACATTCCACTTTCATTGTGATCATTTCCTCTGACTTTTGTAACAAACCATGAAGTTTATCTTCTTGCTCTGCTTTGCGCTTTTCTTCCCTGATTTTCATATTTGCCTCTATGTCCACTGCCATTTCCTGCATTTGTTTCATAGTGGATGGGCTCCTTTCTCTTAAACGTAATTCTATTTCTGGGTCAAAAGCTCTTGGATAATGCAATAGAGCTAAATCAAGGGGAGGTCTAATATTCAAAGGGATAGAATCATAAACTTGATTGAATCGATCACAAAATTGCTGAGCAGATTCATTTGGATGTCTTTTTAACTGGTTATATTCTTCAATGAGTAATAGGAAATTAAGTTTGATCATCCATCTATCAAGGAAGAGCTTGGAAAACTGCTGAAGATTAGAGATGCTAGCCTCAGGCAATGCTTTAAACCAAGTCCTAACTTTGCTTTGCAAAGAAAGAGAAAACAGCCTGATACTAACATCCTCGTCCTCCACTTCAAATATATTAAGATAGTCTTCAAAGGCTTGGATATGCTTTTGCGCAGTAATACCATTCTCTCCATCAAATCTTGGGAGATACTCAGGATGATTTTTAGGTAGAGGATTAAGCACGGGAGGCAAAACAAGAGGCTTATATCTGTTAGGAACTTTATGAGGCATGGGATTATGTACAGGGATTGGCTGAATGGGCTCGATATGAATAAGGATAGAATGATTGGCTTTGAAATTTGTTTCCTCCTTGGCTGTATGATGATTTTCAGCAGCATTTAAAGGCTGTTGTTCTAATGTGCAAGGAGGCTTTTCAACAACATTTTCAAAAGGAAAATCATAAAAATCTAATTTAAAATCGTTTTTAAAATACAATATACACAACAAAATTTTATGGAAGAGAAATTACATGACCTCTTGGATAGTAATCCAGGTCAAAATCCTGATCTGCTCGTATATTTCTCTTGGGTTCATTTCTCCAGAGGAGTCTTTATTATGAGGATTATGTGGAGTCGCCAGGTGAATAAATCAACTTTGAAGGGTCTGATCTCTATCCACCAACAAAGATCTGAGCTAATATGTGAAATAGATCTGAAGAAACGGGAAGTTTCTTCAAGAAACAAAATATTTTGATTTTTTTGAGATTTTTTGATTTTTTAGGATTTTTCAAGAAACTTTTTCTAGAGGCAAACTGATCAAAAATGGGGATTTACAATGATGAACAAAACAATTCAGTTCCCCAGTGGAGTCGCCATTATGTTGTCGCTCAGGTTGTTCCCTTTGACTCCTAAGGGAATATAGCCGAGGTAACCACAAACCAAGCTTTGGACTGCAGGTCCTAGCCTACCAGCAGTCAGAGAGGGCTCTCTCTTTGGGATTTAGCTTTGTTTAAGGGATGATTTTAGGCTAGATATGATGCACATGGGTTTTGTTTGAGTTTGGTGGGATGGTGATCTCAGACAGAATTGGGATGCAAGTGTATAACTGTTTTTTCCATTGGGCAATGGAGTCACTGCAAGTGTAATTACTGAAAGAGTTTCTTGGTGAAAAGGTAGTACCACAAAGCAGGATAGGCAGGCTAGAAACAATTTTCAAATCTGGAAATGATGGAATGAAGTCAGGGAATGAAAGGAAATCAAGAATATTTCATTATACTGGCAGAGGGAAAATGGATGAATATTGTGCAGGAGCAATTAAGAATTCCTAAACAGTATTCAAAATGAGAGAACTAGTGCAAACATGAGCAGTTAAGAATTCATATTTATGGCTAGTCCTGAAGAAAACATAATAAATAACAGGGATTGAACATAAGGTGAATTCAAACAAATCTTATGCTATTCTTCTTCTCTGTTACCTAGATCATGAAACATAGATGAGATTTACAAAATAGAAAACATAAGACACAGTTTAGTATAACTTATTGTTCCATAGCATGACACAGGAATTCTGTAGCAAGTCCCAGAACATCCAATCCACCTTTAGATCATTCAGACATAGTGAACTTCAACAACCATTTGTATTAACACAGTCTGATATGTTACAGTGCAGTTCAGAAAGAAGAAATCATCAACCAACCCACCAACCAACCCTTATTATATTGTTCAGGGCTGTATTTATAGGCAAAATATCTACAAAAATAGATCTGATAGAAGATCTGAGGAAATAACTGCAATTAACCTAACTTCTCTTGCAAGTAATGTAAAAAATATCTATCTAATGCTGCGCTGGGGGCAGTTGCTTCAAAAAATGAGGCTATGTGTCCTTTGTTGTTATGCGTTGGCCATTTATCATAACTGCGCATTGGTCTCTGCTCCACTGCTCTTGAGTGGCTTTGATGTGCATTAACTGTGATCTGAGAGCCTTAAGTGGCTTCACCACTTTCTTTGACTTTGATGGAGGCTTTTAATGTTCACCTACTTTGATATTGTCGATCTGATACTCTTTGCCGCTTCACTGATACTTTTTTAATTGAATATGGGCTTTATCTTTCCTCT
>APFE030186966.1:0-18107 GCA_000404065.3 Pinus taeda | reverse complement strand
GTAGCGGTTCTGTGATATTCATGTATACACAGATCCTGGCATAGGACATGTATTTTCCCCTTTTGGTGGTCTCAGCCACTTTAACAAATGTCCCAATCGTGTTTCCTATCCCTTCTAGAATCTCTGGATACCAGAACTCAATTAGGAGTCCAAACAGTCTGACTCAAATAGGCACCAATAGCATTTTTTCCTTGTCTGGGTTATAACATTCCTCCCAGTACCTCATGAATAGACTAGTGTTATTCAAAAAATAGGGTCCCCCCTCAAAGATCCTCTCCTTATCCTCCAAGTTAGCGAAAATGACCGTAAAAAAACCCTTTGCTCCTAGTTTTAGGTCTATGTGTCTCTTGGGCTTCCATCTCTGTTGTATCCATTTGGATAAATCTTTCTCAGACGGACAGGTTCCCACAAACTTACAAATCATAGCATGATCTTTCATGTATCCTCTATATTCTTCCAGTTTATTGTTAGGGATTACGAACCTAGGTTTTTTCGTTGCTCTGGGCAAGCATCTACTTCTTAGCCCTGCCTGCCAGCAAGCCCCCATGATCAGGATATCCTTGTTACTTTTGCTAGCACCTCCATACATCCCATTTCTATTGGTCTCTCCTGCCGCTACATTTTTATAGGAGGGGATCTCTCCCCTCCCATCCTTGTCTGTCATTTCTCTGTCAGTTTTGCCTTCCTTCAAATCCCCTTCCTACTTTTGTCTTTTTTCTTTTCACCTCTCTGATCAGATTCGAGTGGCTTCAGGCTTCCCTTGTTCTCTGTCCTGGTACAGGACTACCAGAAGCAGCCCATGCTAGAACCCTAACCCTAGTTGAATGCCTTCATCGCTTTCTCTGCTCCAGATCGCCTCCTTGCTTTTTTAAATAAAAATAATTTTCTCTTTATGGGGATTTGAAGTATATTTTCCTAGTGCCCCTTACTTTGTAAATTTGTGAGTACAAGTGAGTTCCTATTGTAATGCGACTCATGAATTCATCATAAAACTAACCATTTTCCATCAAATAAAACATAGATAATCTATTAATAAAATTTTCCATAGTATACCCACACTTCACTTGAAATCCAATAACAAGTTCTATGTCAGACATAAATTTATTTTCATAATCCAACCTACCCTAATTATTATAATACACAATCTCTTATCTCAACACTACAAATTCTTGCATACATCAGAACTTAGTCACTATGCCTTGTATTGGGATATTGTTAGCTCTCATACAATATTAAGGCCATAAATTGTAGAAGAGGAAATCCAAAAATGAAATAAACAAAAGATATAACTATTACCATAACATAATTGAATTAAATAATAATTCTAGGGTTTATGACTAATATGCAAAATGTCAATCCATTATCCCACTATAATTAAACCAAGCGCCTAACAAGCCAAAACCTTTACGATTATATGCATGCACCCAAAAGGTAGGAAGGTACATTTAAAACCAGGAAGATGTTGACCTACTTATATACTCTACTCTTGGTGTCTCTATAAGAGTATCATTTATTGTTTTATTAACTATTTACTACCTTCATGGGATTGTCTAGGTGTATGTAATTTTTTTCCACTCTTCTCCTCAATCTCCTAGAATTCTACCTAACTTTGTTGATTCCTTTCATTCCTACAAATGGTATTTATCCCAATTGATGTGACCCCTTATCTACTTCTCTATTGCATTAATACCACCATGAATTCCATAAAAAATGAAGGATCCAATAATCCTCAACAACACATTGGGAATCACCTTAAGTCAATTCCTCAAATCAAGGGCCCAACTCGAGGATTTGATCAAAATATTATTACGTAAATTTTTTGATTAGTTTCATTCCTACAAATGGTCTTTAGCCCAATTGACATGACCCCTTATCTACTTCTCTATTGCATTAATGCCACCATGAATTCCATAAAAATTGAAGGACCCAACAATCCCCAACAACACATTTTGAATCACCTTAAGTAAATTCCTCAAATCAAGGGCCCAACTTGAGGATTTGATCAAAATATTATTACTTGAATTTGGGGAATACTTCCAACTCATTTATCCGTTTACCTTCCAAAACTGACATTCCTACTAAATTTGTAAACTACTATTATTAGGTTCTCAAGGCTAATTCTATTCTACTATGTTCGATTCATCCTTATTCAAATTGGTGAACCTCTAAAATGCATTTTATTATTCCATCACCACCAACTTAATATGTCTCATTAAGTTTGCACTACTTAAGAGGAATTGAACAATTTAATTAGTTCCTTATAAAAAATTTGACTTTCCTACATCTTTGATACCCTTTAGGGCAAAATTATTGGTAGACCCACCTTGTATGATATTTTAAGCACATTTTTTTGTGGTTCCTCAAGAATTTGTTTCTCTTTACCTTACAATTTTCATCCATTTTGTAAACCATGGCAAATTTTTCTAGTGTGCATAATCACAAAATATATTTTATATTTTATCCTTTGGATGACTAAATGATGGGGTCAATACACAATTTATAGCCAAGGATAGATGAGATAAGGAGTATCAATTACAACCTAAGGCAATCACATGCTTAATAATAATTAATGAGGACAGTCATCACAAGTTACCAAAGTACAATTCATCAACTACCAATCACCAAGGAAACTCAATTGTTTTCCATAAAAAGGTGATTTTCATAAAGACTAGCTAAAAGGAATTAGTGAAGAGGAAGTCATCCATAATCAATAGTACCATCTTACATCACTCAAACCAATTCCTTACATGGTAACCACCATGAGCCAATGGGTGTTATACCCATTTTCTATCAAAATTTATTGTTGTAAAATCATAGAACGCATACACCATTAATTTATGAAAGAGGAGTAAATATCTTAAACTAACAAGAAAAAACTAAAATCTAGAAAAAATAGCTAAGAAATGAGGAATAATAGTGATAAATGGAGAATAAAAAAAACACAATCATTAATGGGAAGAAAATAAATAATGAAGAGGGAAAAGAAGAATGCAATAATATTTTTCTTTCCTCGCATTCATCACTACTTGTATTTCATCCTCTAATAAAATGACAAAGCCCTCCTCTTATTCCATGTAAAATGTAGAACTAAAACAAACCCTATTTTTTTAATATTTTTTTTCTCCTTTTGAGTGTTCTCAGGTAGTTTTTCCTACCTACTATAATAAGTTTTTTAAAAAATACAAATTGTTTTCTAGTGTTTTGGCATTAGGAGAAATGATTCTTCCCATCCAAATGGAAGAAGTAATGTCCTTTTTTGGATGTTGGAATTCTAGTGTGCATGGAAAATATAACATTGATGCCTTTTGAGCATCTATGGAGCATTGATACACCTAGACCAAATTGGAGAACTAGCATCTTTCTTTTTCCTTTGTCAATCCAATGCATATGGTTCATGGATTAGTGGTGCTTCACAAGTCAAGGAAAGCACTAGTGCTCCATGATTAAAGTGGTGCATTGTTGTCATTCATGTGTGCATAGGTCATAAACACTAATGGTCCAATACCAATGTGGGGCATCAATGTATCAAGGCCAAAGTGGAGCACTAAAGTCCGTTTGGATTCTTAATCACTCCAATGTGCATTGACCTAAGAGCATAGATATAATTATACCAAAGTGGAGTATCAATGTGCTTAGGCCAAAGAGAAGCACCATTGCACTTTTATCTAATTATTTCTCCAATTTGTATATCTGTATGGATCGCAAGAGAACTTTCTATTAAGTGCACAAGTACACCTATGTTGAATTGGAGCACCGTGATCCACTTTCCACAAAATACTTTGCTTACTACCTCTAAAAATAAGTAACATTATTAATAAATTTTGCTAAAATTATTATTAATTTTTTTTATTATAGTGTTGGCATGTATAAAACGTTTACTCAATATTTCCAACCTATTCTCACATACTACAACCCATACAACATCATAATTCGTTTATAAACTTAAATATTACCTTCTATGGTAGTGTGTTTATAAACTTAAATATTACCTTCAATGGTAGTGTGCATAAGAACATTTTTGGGTTGATATCTAACCAACAAGTATGCCAATTAAATTCTACTTTTAATCTCAAATCTATAACCTTTGTAAAGAATAACAATTATTTATCCAACTTGGAAACATATAATAATCCATTTAATTTATTTTCTATCCATTCTTCAAAGTAAACTCATAATTCTATTAACATGTCCATTAATTCTTAAAGTGTGATAATTCATAATCCAATATTTTTAGGACAAATTATATAATGTAATGCATTAAAATACACTATTAAAAAAACTTGACTACGTTATAATCTTACATATAAACTAATATATCTTCCTCTTCACTTTATGAGTAACAACTAAAAGAATTTCATATTTTATTTTCTAACGTTCATATTTTATCTTCTAATATTCATATTTATAATGGCTATAGGAACACCATAATAATACTTACTTTTCCTAGCTATTCCATAACTACTTTTCCTCTCCCCGCTATTCCATAACTTTTCCTTTCTCCACTATTCCATAAATTTTCCATTTGGGATTTATTTACCTACTTTTAAATTACTTTACTTAATAACCTTTCTCTACCCTTATTTACCTACATTATTCTAATTCCACCCCATCTTTTGATTTTCTTTTTATCAAGTAAGAACACTATTATGCTATCACTTTGAATTCTTGCATCAATCATTTGTATATATTTCTACTAACTGGAATAAAAAATTATTATAAAAAATAAGTTATAATTTTTTAGCAAAACATTTTTTTTTTCTCGGTAAAAGACTATGCTATTTCTATTAACTGGTAAACATAATACAATTACAAGAGGGGGCAGCTACAGAAGCCTGCTCATCACATATGTTACAAAAATTCCCCATAGTAGAAGAGCTGGGGATTTCATCCAAGCTAACAACCAGATAGATAGAACAGACCGCCAAATTCATTGGCATTACAAAGAAACTGAGGAGAGTATTGAGACTAAGCATATGACTAGTAACCCTGAGAGTACTGAGAAACTCAAAGAGAGAGTACTGAAACCAAGACAATTGCATTCACCGCGGCTGGAGAATTCTCAAAACTGAGCCAAACACCCGAAGTAGGCTTCCAAAAACCAAAAAGTGCAAACACAAGAGCCATTTGTTCAACTGTCCTCTTCCCCCTGTGTCTCCTCGGCTTGCTGACATGCGTCGTCGTGGCTGGGCCCATCTTTTTCATGCAACACATTGCCATCCTGGTCTTTGTCGGTGTTGCCAGCATCGGGGTCCAGGATTAGGTTGATGCAGTCACTCAAGGGAGGAATTGGAGAAGGCGAGTCGACCTGAATCACTGGTGCAACATCCTTCTTTGCAGCCATGGCGAATTGGGCAGAGGAACGGTCACTGTTGTTGGAAGAATTAGGGTCTATGCAGGAAATTGGAGGCACCTGGTTGATTTCCTCCGTCATCAGGATCGTTATCTAGGCTGAAATCAGGGGGCGGTTCAGGTTGCTTTGAAATTTAAAGTGGGTGGATTGGAAAGCGCTATTAGGTATCGGATGGCGAGTGGGGTTAGATGCAGGAGGATCCTTAGGGGGAGAAGTGAGGTTGATGGTGGTGAGCAGAGGAGTGGACTGAGGGCGAGCAGCGGGTCGTTTGCTGCTGCCAGGTCTTTCCCCAGAGCGAGAACGCTTCCCAGGTCGCTTCATGGTGCAAATAAGGACTGTGACTTTCAACGAGGCAGAGTGGAAACCAGAATTGCTCCTCAGAGCATCCAAGGACCCCGAACCGAGTTGAGAAACAGAACAGAAGACAATGGAAACACTGAACCGAGATACAAAGCCAGAAAAACTGAAATTACCGCGGATGAAGCACTTACCCCAAACTGATGAAGGAATTCCAGAGCGTAGAACACCGGACGAGTTGAAGGGCTGCCAATTCGAGCCAGAACTAGCTCGAATTTCCCCTCTGAGGCGGGGCTCCCTCTCGACCTCACCCACAGAACTCACAACAAACCGAACAGAGTATTCTTCGACCGAAGGCATAATGAAAAAATTACTGAGTCGCTGCCTGTAAATACTACTCCACAGACTGCGTCGAGCTTCGTTCGCCATTAATGGCGTTGTCCTGCACCGTGCCAAGACCATAAAAACATTCTCCCTGCCTCTGTTCTGCTTCTGGGGCTCCACGTTGCGGAGCAGGTGGCGGCCTCATGCGTCTTAAGTGCGCATGAATGCCATTTAAGGCAGTGTTAACACCCGGATTCGGGATTAGCAAAACATTTATTAAAGTATATAATGACTTTAAGAAAAATTTTAATAAAGTCAATCCGCTTTGGAACTTCGTATCCCTTGCATTAATTAATTTACAATACAAATATTTAAACCAAGAAAAATTAATCTTATTATTACCTTCCACATGTTACATGTTCCAACTATGAATAAAGATGTATTTACAAAATTTATCTCTCTCATAACCTTTAATTTGGTATGAGTATAAGTGATTGTTTATCCAACAACTCACATAATCTATTTATATGTAGTAAATAAGTGCAAGATCAACCATAGACATTACCTTATCCAACCATATTTTCAAGGTACTTAACTCACATTTGTGCTTTTGCTTAGCCTGTTTTGATAAAAAATAAAATTACATCAATGAAAATAGGGTTATAAATAAGAAAAATAATTATGAGAATAAGGATGATGATGTTAATGATGATGATGCATGGAAAGTAACTTGTATAGATATGTAGAGTTGTTATAAAAGAATAATTAATAAATCTAGTATAAGATTGAGTTTCTTAGAGAATCTATACATGTAACAATTGGCAACCCACGTATTAAGGTGGATGGCAAGCTTTATTTATAAACTTAAACTTATGTTTATGTTCAACCAGTATAAGATGGAAAAACTTATGTTTATGTTCACCAGTACAAGATGGAAAGTGGAGATGGTTAAGAATGAAAAGACAAAAGATAGTGGAAAGTAAAAGATAAAGAGAAAAAGTGATAAGAGTATAAAATCTAGAAGAGAGAAAAACCAATTTAATAAATATTTCTCATGAAAAAATGAAATTCCTATTTGTGGTATTTAATGAATAAAAATAATATTATAAATTATTTTTAAAAATCTATTTAATGAAAAAATCTATTTAATGAATAAAAATAATATTATAATTATTTTTAAAAATCTATTAAAAAATAGATAGAAATGAAAAATGTTAGAAATGAATATGTGTTAAAAAATCCATGAAAATATTCAAAAGAGATTTTTTGAGATATTGTAAAGTTAATTGAGGATATAATTAAACTAATTAGCTAAATTATGATATAGTGCTTATGGTCATATATTGTCATAAAAAAGGACCATTTGTATACTGTAAAAGAAGACTAGGAAAATGATTTAATTAATATAATTTCCCCTTTACGTACGTGATTTGAAGAATATTTCCCCTTTACGTAATTAATATAAAACGTTTACTCAATATTTCCAACCTATTCTCACATACTAGAACCCATACAACATCATAATTCTTTTATTAATTTAAATATTACCTTCTATGGTAGTGTGTTTATAAACTAAATATTACCTTCAATGGTAGTGTGCATAAGAACATTTTTGGGTTGATATCTAACCAACGAGTATGCCAATTAAATTCTACTTTTAATCTCAAATCTATAACCTTTGTAAAGAATAACAATTATTTAACCAACTTGGAAACATATAATATTCCATTTAATTCATTTCTATCCATTCTTCAAAGTAAACTCATAATTCTATTAACATTTCCATTAATTCTTAAAGTGTGATAATTCATAATCCAATATTTAAGACAAATTATATAATATAATGCATTAAAATACACTATTAAAAAAACTTGACTACATTATAATCTTACATATAAACTAATATATCTTCCTCTTCGCTTTATGAGTAACAACTAAAAGAATCTCATATTTTATTTTTCTAACATTCATATTTTATCTTCTAACATTCATATTTATAATGCCTATAGGACCACAATAATAATACTTACTTTTCCTTTCCCCGCTGTTCCATAACTACTTTTCCTCTCCCCGCTATTCCATAACTTTTCCATTTGGGATTTATTTACATACTTTTAAATTACTTTACTTAATAACCTTTCTCTACCCTTATTTACCTACATTATTCTAATTCCACCCCATCTTTTGATTTTCTTTTTATCAAGTAACAACACTTTTATGCTATCACTTTGAATTCTTTCATCAATCATTTGTATATATTCTTACTAACTGGAATAAAAAATTATTTCAAAAAAAAAGTCTTAATTTTTTAGCGAAACATTTATTAAAGTATATAATGACTCTAAGAAAGATTTTAATAAAGTCAATATGTTTTTGGAACTTCGTATCCCTTGCATTAGTTAATTTAGAATACAAATATTTAAACCGAAAGAAATTAATCTTATTATTACCTTCCACATGTTACATGTTCCAACTATGAATAAAGATGTATTTACAAAATTTATCTTTCCCTCCTAACCTTTAATTTGGTACAAGTATAAGTGATTGTTTATCCAACAACTCACATTATCTATTTATATGTAGTTAATAAGTGCAAGATCAACAAGAGACATTACCTTATCCAACCATTTTTTCAAGGTACTTACTTCACATTTGTGCTTTTGTCCATGTGCACTTTTACTAGTAGCATGTAGCCTCTTTTGATTTAAAAAAAATTACATCATTGAAAATAGGGTTATAAATAAGAAAAATAATTATGAGAATAAGGATGATGATGTTAATGATGGTGATGCATGGAAAGTAACTTGTATAGATATGCAGAGTTGTCATAAAAGAATAATTAATGAATCTAGTATAAGATTGAGTTTCTTAGATAATCTATACATATAACAATTGGCAACCCACGTATTAAGGTGGATGGCAAGTTTTATTTATGAACTTAAACTTATGTTTATGTTCACCAGTATAAAATGGAAAAACTTATGTTTATGTTCACCAGTACAAGATGGAAAGTGGAGATGGTCAAGAATGAAAAGACAAAAGATAGTGGAAAGTGGAAGATAAAGAGAAAAAGTGATAAAAGTATAAAATCTAGAAAAGAAAAAAGACCAATCACGGTCTAAAAGGAGGAGAGTTTGCAGTGTGTGAGAATATTAGATACAAGGCTTTGAAAGGAGCTACAGATGGATTTGTGAACAGCAGGTTGAAACTTGAAAGAGGTAATTGTTACGTAATTATCTGTTGTTATGTCAACTCTACAACCATACAATAATTTCAAGCTGTTGTTATGTCAACATTGAGTTCACGGGTGCGGTCTCCACACTATATTCTATACAACTAATGAATGCTATTTCGGGAGGATCAGTTCCAATTGGCAACGTCTTGCATCAAAGATTAAATGGCTATCGACGTCAATCGTGGGTTGCTGTCTACTCGAAGCACTGGTGGAAAGTAAGTCGCTGAGTAATTAGAAAAGTAGAGGTTTGTATTTAGAAAATGATATTAATTGAATTGATAGAGTTCATTTCTAGCTATGCTCAATCAATATCAATTCTTGAAAATTCTATAGTTTAAAAACCAATAAATTGAATTAATAGCATTTAAATCATAAAATTACCTTGAGACAATGGGGTTCAAAATTTTCTGGAAAAACAAGCCAAAGCCAAGGTCAAGATTATAATCATTGGATTTATTATATTTATTAGCTTTTCATTCAACTTTTATTTATACCAATCACGGTCTAAAAGGAGGAGAGTTTGCAGTGTGTGAGAATATTAGATACAAGGCTTTGAAAGGAGCTACAGATGGATTTGTGAACAGCAGGTTGAAACTTGAAAGAGGTAATTGTTACGTAATTATCTGTTGTTATGTCAACTCTACAACCATACAATAATTTCAAGCTGTTGTTATGTCAACATTGAGTTCACGGGTGCGGTCTCCACACTATATTCTATACAACTAATGAATGCTAGTTTGCGAGAATAGGTCCTTACAATTTCTGATAGAGACATACTCGGGAGGATTGATTCGTGGACCATGAGCCGAAGTGTGGAACTGTTAATGTGGGTCATGGGGATCAATTCCAAATGGCACGTCTTGTAATTCAAAGAATTTAAACATGGCCTATCCACGTCAATCGTGGCTTCATGTCTACCTCGAATCACTTGTGGAAAGTAAGTCGCTGAGTAATTGAGAAAAGTAGAAGGTTTGTATTAGAAAATGATTATTAATTGAATATGAATAGAGTTCAATTTCTAGTCTATCGCCCAACATCTAATACCAAATCATTGAATACATTCTGTATGTTTAAAAACAAGTAAATTGAATACAAACAGAACAAATTAAATCATAAAATTTACCTTTGAGACAAAAATGGGGTCCAAAATTTATTTGGAAAAAACAAAAAGAGAAGGATTAGAGATTTTATTAAAAATATAATAGATCGATTATATTTATTAGCTTCTTACTCACACGTTTATTTTATAATCATAAAAATAACTTTTATTACAATACTATGGGTCAAATATCATGGGACAATACTAAGGGTTGCCAATAACATGGTGGGAACAATTCACTTGGCTCCTTGGTTAATATTATGGAACCATGAAGAAGTCAAAATATTTTTTAATTTATTTTACTTTGATTTGATCTCACATCTAACAATCTCCAGCTTGAGACCAAATAGAAGCTTGAGTGAATATTTTTGACATTATTTCTCTCTCCTAGCTACTAATTTTTTCGCAAGATGCCTTTCATCAAACAATAACTAAGGTTCTACAAAGCTTGTGCTTATCCCTTGGAAAAATATATATTTGTTAACATGTGAGCTCGATTGTCTTTATTTTGTATTTTCTCCAGCTATATCAACCCATCATCTAACACTTGACAAATCCAATGATATCAAACATCAACGTGATTTGTCTTGGAATGACATATTAGTTTTTTTGCTAAATGAATGGCATGTTGAATTCCATAAGGAAACACATATTTGTCTTGCTTTATTCCCATCTCTCATATGAATCATTGCGTCCACAACATGTTTTTGCAAACTTCTATGGTAGCGATGTATTTTGCCTCTATTGTGGAGAGGGCTACCCCTGTTGCACCTACAAAAATATTTAAATAAGCAGTGGTGGACTTTCTAGTATCCACAGATCCAACCATATTTTCATATGTAGAACATTCAAGAACAACAATATTATTACCAAAACATAAAAAATAATTATTGGTACCCTTGAGATACTTTAAAATCTACTTTATGGCTTGCTAATATTGTTTGTATGGATTTGCAAGGAACCTTCTCACTACTCCTAAATGTGTAATATTTGAACATGCACATACCATGTCGTGCATCAAGCTACGAAATGCCGAAGCATAAAATATTTTACTCATTTCCTCCTTATTCTTGTCATCATAAGGGCACAAATCAACACTAAGTTTGAAGTGTGATGCTAGGGGTGTACCAACTTGTTTGATATCCTCCATATTGAACTTGTCTAACACCTTCTCAATATATTTTTCTTGTGACAATCACAACCTTTTGTTCTTTCTATCACACATGATCAACATGCTCAGTATTTGTTGTGTTGTACCTAAATCCTTCATTGCAAATTGACTACCCAAATATTTCTTCAACCTATTGATCATGTTCTTATCATGTGCAACAATTAGCATACCATCCACATAAAATAGTAATATAATATATCTTTCTTGGGCACACCTTTTGATGTAGACACAATGATTACCCTCTAGTATTTTGATTCCATCTTCCAACATAAATTAATGAAATGAAAGGTGCACGTTTTAGCCCTAAAGGCTTTTCTTCAACCTACATACAAGGTTCTCTTTACCTTTTATTTTGAATCCTTTCTACTACTCTATATAAATTCCCTCCTTCAATTCTCCGTGAAGGAAAGGTATCTTCACATTTAATTTTTCACATTCCAAGTCTAAAGTAACAATAAAACCAAAGATAACTCTTATTGATGACACTTTAACAATAGTTGATTTATTTTTTCTGTAAAGTCAATACCTTCTTTTCGAACAAGTCCCTTCACCACCAAATTTTATTTGTATCTTTCCTTCTTCTCTTCACTCACATGCTTAATCTTGTATACCAATTTGTTTTGTAAGTCATTTATTCCTTTTGGAAGCTTTACTAACTCCCAATTTTTGTTTTCCAATAGTGGCAATTTCTTCCTCCATTGCTTTCTTCCACTTTTTGCTAGTTTCCACTTCACAAGCTTCATGAAAACAATGAGGTTCACCTTTATTAGTTAGAAAAATATGTTTTGAGGGTGGATACCTTCATGAGGGCTTACGAGCTCTAATCAACCTACGAACCAACTGTGGTGGTGGTTTTTTTTCTCAATTGAACATCTTGTAATGGATATAATAAGTTTTTTCCTTATTGTTTTCCATCATTTTTCTCTTCTTGTTCATCCTATTCTTGAATCGGTTGCTCAAATTCTTGCAATACTTGGATATTTTATTAATATTATATAAACATGTCAATAATTTTCTTGATCTCCATATAACCTATAGTGATAAATATTTAGGAAGAAACAAAATGAAATACATATATAAATAGAAACACAGAGTTACAGAGAAAACATAACTTCAATTCATTAATAAAAAAGTACTGAAAATTGTTTACATGTGTTGGCTTGAGGGGATTTGGACCGAGGTTTAGAGTTAGTTGTGCTAACCATCAAAACTCTACACTACTGGCCCTTTCAACAACAACCTGTGTAGTGCATGCTACAGTCTCACCCAAGGTAGTATTGGGGAATGCTAGAACTAGGCTTATGCATCCAGAAGGCTATGTGATGTGCTGTTAAGACATTTTATTCAGTTTCAGGTCTGAATTGACCTTCATAAACCGTTATTCATGAAATTTCCTAACTTAAGTGGTTTTCAGTTAAATAGAGCTATAAACTTTGAGTAAATGTCTAATCATGCATAAAATCACATATAATAAGGGATCGAGATCTTCGTAGAGCAGTAAATTTGAAAATACAGATAATTATAATTCTAGTGAGTGTAAATACAGAAAATACACAAGTATATAAAAATAGGCACATAAATGCTTCAAATATTCTTTATTACTTCAGATCTTCCTTATAGAGACTTTCCACATCCTGCACACATAGCTACAGGGGCTTGCACACTCAGTTGGGGACTTACCAAGGTCCCCACTCACTCAGCTACAAGAGTCTTCCCCTTTGCTAAAAACACAAAAAGATTGTAGAGACTAGGAATATGTCAAATCCCATTATATTAATTATGTTATATCATTAGACTCACTAAGACACCTTTTTATATACTCTATTCTATTACAATACCACGGTCCACAAGCCATGGGCGAATCACAAAATAATGCAAAACTAAGGGGCTTTGACCTTCCTAAGCCCCTTGACTCCTAGTGATCGATGCTACTCGTGTTCTGCTCCTCAAACTGTGGAGACTTACAATATTTTAACAAAACTTGACCCAAGGGACTCAGTCCCAATGGGCCCCCAACACAAATATTTGACTCGTCCTCGAGTCACTCCAATGGTATGCTATGGATCTTTGATTTCAGGTTGGTGAACAAAGACTTCACTAGGTGAAGCGCCTCCATGCATTGTACTGCTTCCTGGTGAACTTCTTCAACCAACTTTTCTATAGTCAATCCTTCTACTACTAGGTTGATGGTTTGTTGTGTCTCTTACATACTCCTAAGTGTGCCTTCCATAGTTTGTGAGAGTTTCCCTACTTCTTGTAACCATGGCTTCATCTATGCAGTGATAATCTACGTCTTCTTCCACAACTCCTTGATCTCTCCTTGCAGGGATGTCACCTCTATCAACTGGGCGAACAGTTTCACAGGGGAAAAGGTGTGTGTCATGGCCTTTATTTCATCATAATGCAGTTTCTTGTCCCAAATGGCTGCTTAAATATTTTTCACCTGTGGGTCCTCCTGCAGCGATGCCCACAGTTCTAGAGTCTCTTCAAACAACTAGCTACAATCCTTGACTACAGCATCAATCTTTTCTCTATCTGTTCTAATGGTAACCTCGTGCTACTATTGGATCTCGTGAGGGGTGGTAGGTTGTAGCTTCATCTGAAGCTTGAATATCTCTAGCTATAGCTCAAACCTCACCTTTCCTACCTTAGCCTTAGATTCTTTGGCTACAGCTACCAACTTCTGTAATTTCTCGGTCAAAGTTTCCTCTCATCGAATCTGGAGCTCTTGAAGCTGCACTATTGTTGCCTCTAGCTACTCACTGCACGCAACTACTTCTTCTTATTCCTTGAGTTCCTGCACCTTTTCCTCATCATTTGATGGTTGTTATTCTTGAATTCACTAATAACCAGTAACACCCATTATTCTCGGACCTTCATCTCATCTGAGAGTCCTTAATGTGGCTCATGCAATGTCTGAATGGGGAGAACTTCCAGGTTAAGGCTCAAGTTCTTCATATGTAGGAGGCATGCCTTGTCTTCTGAAGTGTCAACATATAATAATCCCTTTGATAACTGCACAACACAAAGGTCTATGGCAAGTTCTACTTGTAATGTTGTCATGCTCGCTTACTTTAGGCTCGCTTGATCCGCGCTCGCTTGAACTACGCTTACTTGTAGAACACTGGTTTGTACCTGCAATTCTTAAAGGCCATGTTGGACCTTCATCAAGACAGACTGGTATTGCTCTTATATGTGTCCTTAGATATCTTTTGTTGCATATCAGACTGATCCTTCTAGTAATGGTATGAATCTAAGGTCCAAAGTCCATTCCAACTCCAAAACTTTGTCACTCCCTTGCGCCAAGCTGGCTTTCACCCTACTCATTTTTCCAACGCTCGATTGAATTTGGCCTACTTGGATCTGTAACTTGCACAGATCCTTCTCGACGGTTCCTAGCATCTGCATATACTGTTATTCAAAATGCCGCCACAACTCTATCCTGGTGTCTCTTACCTTCTCGCCAATCTCATCTAGACCCCCTTCTAGCCAATCTCATCTAGATCCCCTTTTGTGATGATCATAGGGTCAATGTGTGCTTGCTTATCATATTTGTGCTTCTTCCTTGGCCCTACATTTGTCTACTTATCGCACTTCCTCAATGTGAAGAGGGTTCTCTACTCCTCTCCACCATCTCTGGCCTACCCCGAAAGTTCTTGCTCCCTATAATGCTAGGAATTTGAAGCTTCGACCTCCTCGGTGCCAATGCATTCTTCTTCAGCACACCCTTTCACACTGTGCTCCTTTTTTGTAGATGCCTTAGCAACAACTTCTTTGTTCTTTTGTTTAGCCAATGCTCATGCAACCTTCTGTGCTACCCCTTTTCGCTTCTACGTAGTTGTCGTCTGTGCAGCAAAGCTTTCTGCACCCTTACTAGTACTTGCTCCAACGTCCATGGTCTTGCGCCAATCTGGTGGCCAACTTCCCACAATATCCTGCACATTTGTTTCTAAGAGTAATTATGGGAGCTTGTGCCATATATGCTTAGGTTCCTTCCTCCCTCTGATTGATACAATGTGGAAATCTGCCTTGAACTTTGCGAAGGCCCTCAACTACTTGAACAAGGTTGGGGCCAACTTTTGCCACTGAATGATTACTGTGCAAAGATCCATTTCCATTAATATCCAAAAAATATTCGATTCTTTGATCCTCTCTGGATCCTTTGTCGACCACATCGAAGTGAACTTCGCTACCTCTGGTAACTCTTCTGCTTGCGAAAGAAATTAAGTATCCTCTAGCAATAGCAATGCTACTAAGACAATGAGCAACAGGAGCCACACATAATGGAAGGGCTTACTTTCCTCTTGTGCTTCATGAAAGTTCACGAGGAATTCCTTGCATAAATATTGTGCCCAATTATATTGTACTCCCTTAGCGCACTGGGCAGCCAATGACACTACTGGCCCTCGAGCTTCATTTGCATGACATTTACTCATAATCTTCCCTGATAAGATTTGGGCGGAAAACTGCACTGCCTGGTCTTGAATGGAGCGGATCGAATATACATGCAAATTCTTGATTAAGCCGAATTCAGCCTTCGTCTTACCTTCCAACTCCTTTTCCCTACTTTTCCCTCCAAACTCCTTGGCAGGGTCCTCCCTTTTATAGGGCAGTTTCGTAATCCAAGGGATTAATATCTCCATGATAGGGATGGGTTCTCCAAGCCATAAGCACACATCATGAACAAATGTAAGAATCTCATGCACACACATAGTGTTGATAATGGACCTATGAAAAACGCAGAGCATGTGGAGCAACCCAGCCTACTCAACACCTCTAGCCAATTTCATGGATTCTAGCCATGTAACTCCAGTATTTTCATAATACATATTCTAAATGTATTTGTGAGCAGCCAAATGAGACAATCTCTCATGGTCCGCGAGATACCAATCCTCCATCTTCAGCACTGGAATGCACGCTGAGGCTATGCCTTCAAATTCAACCTATTCTGGTAACATGGGTGTTGAGACTATGAAATTTCTAGAATTTGGGTCTTTTGTTAATTTTGTCTTTCCTTTCGATAAAGGGATATACTCTGGGAGCCATGTGATAGGCTTGCCCTCCTCAACATCCAGTTCCTCCATTCCTTGGAATTCTTCTTCCTCTAGGTCCACAATTTTCTCCAGCTGCTTATCCTTCTTCTCCTTCTGTCGAACCTCTGGGTTCTTCCTCGGTGATTGTCTCACCAGGACAGGTTGCTTCTAATTTTCCTTTTAAGTCGATTGCTTTAGCCTAGGTGACCTCGAGGTCGTAGGCACAACGAGCACAACTTCCATAGGTACAACCTTAGGGCCCTCTGCTTGAGAAAAAATAGCTTCAAAACTGAATGGCGCAGACATTTTGGTAAGGATGATCTTTTGGTTCCAATTAGGTAAGGTTTCAAATATTGGGCTTGAAGCTAAATCCTCCCAAAACTATCGACTGATATACTTAAACAACAAGGCTCACAGACAATTCTTAGAATGCAAATTGTTCTTCGGCGGACCAACCAGCCCAATTTATATGGGGTTCTGAATTCAAATCCAATCGTTGCTTCCAATTTTAGATCATAAATGTGTCTTTGGTGGCATATATCCAAATATTTTCGCCATAAATAGCGCCTACACGCTCCTCTTAACAGAATTGTTTCCATCAAATCATGAATAGTGACTCCAATGGATACATTCAGACCCATCTACATGGCACCATCCTCCATTGTGTAGCTCATCCAGTGCATCTTCACCTGTAGCACTCCTTTCTTCCATCACACAGCCTCCCCACTATGCTTTTCTCTTCTTTGGGTAGCGTAGTTTATAGTCCCGAAATCACTTGCAACTACCTATATTACTAAGACTGTCCTGCTACCATCTAGTCATTGCATAGAGGCAAGATCCTGTGTATACATCTTCAGCCTACTTCCATTCACTTTCCCTATGAATGGTTCCCCATTTAGCTTCACGAGTTGAACTACGCCACCATCTGTGATCTCCTTAACAACATATGGCCCCAGCGAGTGCATTTGAAATTTCCCTAGAAATTTTGTGAACTTGCTATCACATAGCAGCACTAAATCATCATTCTTAAAAGTGTGTAGTTTAATATGCCTATCACTCCATGCTTTCTCACATTCCTTTTGCACTTACTGGTGAAAGCCTGCAAGAAAGCAGTCCTCTTCTAACTCCATTAGCTGTGTGATCTGTTCCTCTAAGGTCTCGCGATCTTCCATCTCTGTCAAAGTTGCAATATGTAAACTTGACATAATATAATCCATATACATCACTGCTTCAATCCCATATACCAACCTAAATGGTGTCTGGCCTGTCAAATTCTTGCAGGTCACCTTATAGGCCCATAGCACTACTGCGATGCACATATCCTAGTCATTCCTTTGCGTGTTGCAGACCTTTGTCAACGCATTCTCCAAGATTTTGTTAAATGCTTGCACTATTCAATTTTCCTACAGGTGATAGGGTGTGATATTTTGATGATACACCTGGAATTCCTCAGGCATCGTGCTGATCGTTTCATTCAAGAAATGTGTACCCCTATCACTCATGAATATCTTAGGGCATCCAAACCCTGTTAAGACATATTCAAATCAAAAACTTCGTAGCAGTGGCAACTATACAATCCTTCATTGGTTGTGCTTCCA
>APFE030186965.1:0-10252 GCA_000404065.3 Pinus taeda | reverse complement strand
TGCTAAGGTTAGACAAGCTTGTGCTGGATTGTTGAATGCTAACTAGGTCAAAGCTCAAATTAGGAGAAGGAGAACTAGTTGAGACTAACCCAGAAATTGGAAGAGTCTATCCTAGGAGGAAAATGGCAGAAGAAATTCCCTTGGAATTAGACTCTCAGTTCATGGATGGTTTCATGACCATGAGAGCCATCGTAGAAGAGATGTATCGAGAATTTAAGAAAGGTCGAGGTGAAGATACTTCAACCTCTAAACAATACAAAAGGAACATAGGAACCTCTTCTAGATGGCCATTCAGAAGGCAAAGGGAAAGGGAAAGAGCCTCCTCTATCAACACCTCCTTCTATCCCTTTGATTAAATTAGATGTAAAATTTGATTTTTCAATATATGATGGAGAATTAAATGAAGAAAAGCTACATAACTAGATTAGATAGATTGATGTATATTGCAGGGTGCAGAACATCGATTCAAAAAGGAGAAAGATTCAGCTGGCCAGCCTTCGCCTTGGAGGAACTACCCTATTGTGGGGGGAAGGTAGGACACAAGCTAATTTGGAGAAGCATGGTAAAATTCTTTCTACTTGGAATGAATTTTTTTCTGCCATTAAAAAACAATTCTATCCACTAGCTTATATGCAGCAAGCAATGATGAGTTGGCAAACTTTTCACCAGCTAAAGGGGCGAAGTGTACAAATCTATACCCAAGAATTTAGAAAAAGAGCTTTAATTCTAGGCATTTCTCTAGACTCACCTGAAACTTTTTTGAAGTATATAGGTGGTCTACACAACTATTTGAGGCACACCATTCTCATGTTTACCCCTACTAGCATAGATAAGGTATGAGTTCAGGCTACACATCTAGAGGCTAGAGGCAAGAATGTGAACCCAGAGATTGGGGGATCATCAAAATCCACTGCAAGCAAGAACAAGGAAGAGAGGAAGCAGAAATGGAAAGAGAGGAAGGCAAACACCGTACAGATAGACAAACCTTCATGCACTCACTGCAAGAAGGATGGACATGATGGTGAACGCTGCTGGTCTTTGCATTCGGAGCTGAAATCCAAGAAGTTCGATGGCAAGAAGAAGAAGACTGCTGCTGCTATTCAGAAAGATTTGGGGTCTGACTCAGGTGATGAAACAACAGTCACAGCCACAGGTATAAAAGGTAAAAATTCTGAAGCATACTAGTAATTCTGCACAATCTATTGATAATGAAGAAAATGAGAAGAAAAGACATGAGCTTTTTCATATTAGAGTTATTTCCAAGCATCAAGAGATTGATACTTTATTTGATAGTGGTTCACAAGTAAACTTGATTTCTAAAGCAATTGTAAAGAAGTTGGGACTACTAACCACACCTCACAAGAAGCCATATCCATTAGGTTGGGTGTGTGATAAAGCAAAGCTACAAGTGACTAGACAATGTAAACTTAGGTTTACATTGTCTAGTCACCATTTGGGTCAATATTTGTAGATGAGGTTGAGTTATATATAGTTCCCCTGGATATATGTGGTATTGTTTTAGGAAGTCCTTACTTGTATGATAGAAAATCCATTTTATATAGAGCTGAAAATAAGTATCAACTCACAAAAGATGGAATAGAATATATTGTAAGAGCTCATCAACTCAAAAATAACTACACCCTCATTAACTCAGGGCAGATGAAAAGAATTGTAAATTCATGCAAGCAATTTTTACTAATGGTTGTAAATGAAAAGACCCCTGATAAAACCAATGTATTTGAAGGCTATGATGCTAAACAGAAAGTTGATTTAGAAAAAGTTGTTTCAGAATATGATATCTTATTTCAAGAACCTAAAGGTCTGCCACCCAAAAGGGAAATTGTACATGATATTCATTTGCAACAAGATGCTCCATTTCCTAACATCGAAATGTACAGGTTATCCACTTTAGAGAATACAGAGATCAAGAGGCAGGTACAGGAGCTGCTTGAGAAAGGGTTCATAATACCAAGCACATCACCATGCGGATCTCCAATCATGTTGGTGAGAAAGAAAGATGGTTCGTGGAGGATGTGCATTGATTACACAACACTGAATAAAATAACGATCAAGAATCGTTATCCTCTTCCTCGCATAGATGATCTATTAGATCAGTTGAAAGAAGCTATTACTTTTCCAAGTTAGACTTGCATAGTGGCTACCATCAGGTCAGAGTAGCAGAACAAGATGCATGGAAGACTACTTTCAAAACAAAGTAAGGGCTGTATGAATGGCTAGTTATGCCTTTGGCTTAACTAATGCTCCTGCCACTTTCATGAGAGTTATGAATGATATACACAGGCCTTTTATTGATGATTTTGTAATTGTATATTTAGATGACATTCTTGTTTTTAGTAAAACATGGGAAGAACATTTAAGCATGTAAAGCAGACTCTAGATGTTTTGAAAAAAGAAAATCTCTATGTGAAGTTATCAAAATGTGAATTTGGCAAAACATCTTTAAATTATTTGGGTCATATCGTAGGGGGCGGTGAATTGAAGATATATCCCTCTAAGGTTGAAATCATTGTGAACTAGCCTAAACCCAAATCTGCTATGGAAGTTAGGAGCTTTCTAGGGGCAACACAATAGTGGAGAAAGTTTATTGCTAACTTTTCCTTGATTGCAGCTCCCTTACATGCTTTGACAGGATTAAGCAAGGTGTTTTAGTGGGGAGGTAAACAATAGAAAGCCTTCGACACCTTGAAAGAAAAAATTAGTACAACACCAGTACTAGCATTGCTAGATCTTCAAGACCATTTGAGATTGAAACAAATGCCAGTGACTATGCCATGGGAGTAGTGTTGATGCAACATGGTAAACCCATATGTTATCATTCTCAGAAATTTAATTCTGCAGTAGTTAATTATCCCACAAATGATAAAGAATTGTATGCATTAGTACAGAGTGTGAAAAAGTGGAAAAATTACCTATTGGGCAAAGAAACAGTTATACATACTGATCATCAACCACTTCAATATTTGCACTCACAAACTAAACCACTGCAATCAAGACACTATAGGTGGATGGGTTTTCTACAACAATTTCATCTTGTCATCATATATAAGAAAGACATACACAATAAAGTTGCAGATATGTTATTTAGACCAATCATAAATGCATCTACTATACTTAAGCATAACTCAGTATTGCATGAAAGCTACATTGAACAATATGTTGAAGATGTAGATTTTAAAGATGTATATGCAACTTTAAGTCATGGCAAACAAGTAGAAGAATTGGATTATCATGTTAAGGACCAACTCTTGTATAATTTGCGAAAGTTATGCATTCCTTAAACCGAAAGAGTTAACATAATCTGACAAGCACACACTTCTCTAATATCAGGTCATTTTGGTGTAAATAAAACAGTTGCACAACTGCAAAGATTTTGTTATTGGCCAAGAATGCATGAAACAATTTCTAGATATATTAAAGGGTGTACCATGTGTGCTAAAATCAAGCCCAACAATAGAAAACTAGGCTTGTACACTCCACTTCCAGTTCCTTCTCATCCTTGGGAAAGTGTTTCCATGGACTTTGTTGGGGGATTGCCAAAATCTAGAAAAGGTCATGATTATTTATATGTTATTGTGGACAGGTTCAACAAAATGTGTATTTTGATACCTTGTAACAAGCAGATTATAGCTGAACAAACAACGAAGTTGTTCTTTCATCATGTATGGGTTCATTTTGGGTTACCCACTTCCATTGTATCTGATTGAGATTCCCGATTTGTTGGGAAGTTTTGGTCAAGTCTATGGGAATTGATGGACACTAGACAAAAGAAGAGCATAGCCTTTCATCCACAAACAGATGGCCAAACATAGGTGGTCAATAGGACAGTGATCCAGTTTCTTAGGGGCTATTGCAACAAGAATCCCAAGCTTTGGGATGAACATTTATGTTATATGCAACATGCTTACAACTGTGCTAAACATTTTTCTACACAAAGATCTCATTTTTAGACTTGTTTTGGTCTAACACCAAGGTATCCCTTGGATTTTTTCTTTAGTAAAGACATAACAGTTGATGGACACAGTGATGTGGACAAAGCAACCAAGTTCATTGAATAGATCCAAGAAATTCACCAGGCAGTGAAGGAACAACTGGAAAGAAGCCATGCCAAGTACAAGGCAAGGCATGATAAGCATCGAATTGAGCATAGCTTCCAAGTTGGTGATCAAGTCTGGCTATACATTAGCAAAGACAGAATGCAAGGTGAAGGTAAGAAGTTGAAGCCAATAAGGTATGGGCCTTTCAAGATACTTGAGAAAATTGGTGAGAACACTTTTCGCCTTGTTTTTCCAGCTTACATGCACATCTATTTAGTGGGTAATGCAAAGAACATGAGACTGTTTGAACCTTCATTGATTGAAGATCCTGAAGAGAAAAGTCAGTTGCCTTCTATTGATGATATTGTTTCCTGAATATCTCAATGAGCTGCAGGAAGATACAGTTTTAGACAGGAAGGTGAAAACTACGCGCAGTGGGGATGTTGAGTACCTAAGAAATGGACTCAAAGGTTCAAAGCCAAGTAGTGCAAGATGGATAGGGGTTGGAAAAGTGAGGAAGCTATATCCTCACTTGATTGATGCTTAAAAGCCAACTTTTGGTGGTCCTAAATCTTTTCAAAACTATCACAAAAGAAGAACCTATTAAAAAGTTGGATTACACTATCGGGAGGCAAAAACATAGAGAAAACACTGAAAAACAGGCTTATCGACGATCAAAGCAACTTTGAATCGGAGCTGTCAGATCTAGCTGATCAATGGTCCAAATCTGATTGGCGAATCACAATCGGTGGTGGCAAAGGGAGGCTAATGACAGAGACCACAAGGAATACACGACAACGATCAGTGGGGTCAACGAGGACCGTCGATCAAGCGCGCAGATCGATAGCCCAAGTTGCATCCCAATATCGTGTCGGCAAATTACAATGGAGCGGGGCCGATATACATATGGCTTGCGACAGCCAGACCCGATAACATTATAAATGAGATTTGATATAATTTCAAGTCCAGTAAAATGATTTTTTCAATGTACATCGTGATTTTCGTTAAATAAATGAAATACAAAGGATAAAGCGCCGATGCGATGATTCGGACCCGAAACGGTTTCTTAATGCTATTGTATGTTATTTCAAGTCCGATATAAGCGATATTTTCATATTTTCATGTATTTTCAAATATAAAAGGAAATAAAAAACAGGCAAGATTTTGGGAGAGCCCAAGGCGGTAAATGGTTTGGGCCGGGCTCTGCCTGATCCCATATAATGGCTGCCACGTGCCTAGGCTAAGGAGAGAGAAAACCACCCTTCTCAGGCGGTTAACCCTCGTATGAAAGGCGCGCCCGAAATGAACCACAACCATTGGATCTGGATCTCCCAATTCAACAGTGGAGATGCGATGTCGATATATAGGCGGACCCGATAGGAGTTATAAGGCGGATTTATAATATTTGAAGTCCGATGAACAGTGTTTTGGCGGATTTTTCCATGTTTTGTAGCTTTTCTCTGTCTAAACATAAAACGACCGTTTTTTGGATTTCGAAGGCCGTATTGATGACCCATTCCATTACAGGACAGGTGGCCACCATCCCTGAAAGCATTTAGCAATGATTGCTAACACTCAGAGGGGGATATGAGCGGACAGAGGTCAGGAAGCTAGAGAGCCCAAGAAGAGGAAACGAACAGGTAGCGCTAATTGGCTTTAAAGCCACATATTGACAGAAAATAGACAGGCTGTGCTGAGATAGAGAAATGACAGAGATAGTGAGTAATAGAGAGAGTCTGTGTACTCAGATACACTTGAGGGGTTCAAGCAAAACTCTTGCTGTTGTAACTGTTGTGTGTTGAGACTCAAATTGAGCTCATACTTTTGTAAAACTCTGTTTTTGAAGACATAATAAAGAGGTCACCACTGAAGGCTAGACCAGGAAACGTAGCCCAGGAGTGTTGGGTGAATTCCTTATTAAACTTGCTGTGTTTTTGTGTGTTTGTCTATTATGTTCTTTAACTGCTTCATTGTCTATGTATTTCGCAATCTTATCGATCCGTTGCACAAAGTAACATAGGCATACCCATGCACATGAGTCTGTAATACCTTAATAATTTTCTTAGATCTCATTATCAGATCAGTTAGTTAGGGAAGTGCCTTCATTAATTGATGGGGTCCGACTCTATTTTGTTTTTCTTCACAAAACCTTCAAGGAATGATTTGTTATAGTACTTCTAAGGCTCTGGCAAATGATACATTTTCTTCAAGTCTTCAGTCTTAAAGGATCCAAACATTCTTTTGTCAGCTGTGAATAGCGTCCTGTCTGTTATATTGATGCCCTCAACTACCCATTTTACCATGTCATTGTATGCCAAAATCTTTGGTCGGGCCACTATTCTATGAAGAAAAGAGTCGGCTAAATCACCAAGTGTGTTCTCAGATTCTGCAGGTCCATCCACTATTGCCTGTCCTTCAGTTACCTTAGGCTTTTCCTTTTCCAACATATCATATATGCCTTCCCATGAAATTTTCCCACAGTCTTGGCATGTCGTATATGAGATTAACACAACTTTTTCCTGTTCTTTGGCTACTGCAGGGGAAGCTTTCGTCTTTTGGGCTTTCTTTGACATTTTAGTTGGCCGCATATTTCCAGATTCAAACTAAAATTATATGAAACAGAGAAGAGAAATAAACTAAAACTTTTAGAGCATCTAATGTTTGAAAAGATAGTGGTGATAATAGTACAGTCTAAAATCAGGGTAGGAGCATTTGGTGTGAAATATTTCGTATTCTGAAATAATATTAACACGAATGACAAAATATTGAAGGATTGAAGTCATTACTTTTCTTAATGCTTTGCTGTATTCAACAATGTGAAACTTAAAAGTTCAATAAATAGATCGCATCACAGTTTCCTTAAGGCCTAATTAGAATGTGTGTCGTAAATTTTCCAATTTTGCGATGAGCGATCTCAATATATATTATTTTAATATTCTAAGAGCCATCGCATATCGCAAGTCGGGAGGTGTAAGCGCTATGTTCTAAGAGTCTTTCGAATTTCTGCGATTGCGATCAGTGATGACCTGGCACAGAGTTGGGAAAATATTTATTTAACCGCCTGCATCATGTTTTCTTCGTATTATCATTAAACCACTTTATTATATTTTAACATCGCATCGCGCGTCCCCGAGGTTATTATCACTTATTTCCGCTGGGATTGCGATATGCGAGATGCGATAATCTTATCACATCACAAGTTTTTAGTTGGGGCTTCTTTTAGTTTTCGGCGATCTGCGAGATGCGATAATATTATCGCATTGCAAATTTTCAATGTTCTGTTAAACCTATCACTTGGAATCTGTGATGTGATAGGCGATATGTTATTGCTTTATCACATGGCATGTTTGGCAATGATTTGCTTAAGAAGCTCTAAGATTGAGACTTTCAGATTGTAACAAAATTATATGGATTGTATGTTGCTTAACCTTAAGCAATTGCAATTTGCGATGTGTGTTGTTTTTAGAGGGTTTTTGAAGCACTTTTATTTAAAAAGCAAGAAACAAATAAATTGATTTCTATGTAAAGGTTTATTGATTTTTACAAACTAAAGGGACCCTATTTTCTATTTAGCATCTTAGAATAAAATTAAGAAAAAATTCGAAATGGGGGGGTTGTTGTATAGCACAACAATTGGCGATTCGCTGAAAGAACCAATTATCTCTGAATAAAAAGATGACAATTCTAACACTTTATTTAGTACAAACAATTGAGGAAAATGAAACTATTTCGAAATATGTTAGATAAACATAATTACTTTGAATAAGAAAAATTGATCAATTTTGCAATTTCTTTTACAAACCCTTATTATCAATGAAAACATTTATAGTTTCTTCAAGTCTTAAATGGTTGTTAAAGATAAAGTAGGGGGCTTTTCCAACTTAGCTTTTGAATTTACTCTTTTGTCATAGGTAGAGCCACTACTGCCAACAAATGTCTATAGTCTCAACAGAGTTACCTTTTAACCGTCAATTACTCATTATCCCATCCATCTAAGAGTATAATATTTTAAAGATAAATTCAGAAAGATATATCTATATTATTTTTTTTTTTTGTTTTTTATTTATTTATTTATTTTATTTATTTTTTTTTATTTTTGATTAATTAATTAATTTATATTATTTATTATTAATTAATTAATTTATTTTATTTTTAATTTTTAATTAATTAATTATTAATTATTTTTTATTTTTATTTTTTATTTTTTATTTAATTATTATTATTTATTTATTTATTTTTTTAATTTTAATTTTAATTATTTTTTTATATATATATATATATATATATATATATATATATATTATTATATATATATATATATAATATAATATTTAATTTTTAATTTTTTTCTCCGGATAAAAGCCATTGTCCTGGTTTGGGAGCCAAAAGATGAAAATGCCATTCACTGGTTGTAATTGAATTGAACAAGCTGGCTCGTAATGAGACCCCTTGTCTTATGATTATAAGACATTACCCTGTTTTGGTATGCAATATTGGTAATGTCAGTTTAATTAGTTCCCTATGATCATGGTAAGCATGCTTGAAATGAGACCTCTTATCTTTTAAATCAGACATATTTTAGAATTACACTCTAAAAAATCATAGTCCTAATGGATGGGGTGAATCATTGACTCCTTAAGAGTTATTGGATGACAATTGTAGAGATGTAGATGCTCAGTCATAGAAAGTCTTTACTTTTGTACAAAATAACCTCTCTCAACTGATAAAACTTAAAAAGATTTACTATGTTTTCCTGGTTTGGAATATTTCACAATTTCAAAGAATATCTCAGAGTTTTATGATGTTTATCTAATTTCCAAAAATTGTAATCACTTCCTTAAAAGTTTCTACTTTCTAAAAGTGGATATTCACAATATGTTTTCAAAGAGTTTTCAATAGTAGAAAGCCAACGGTATACTATTTACGACATTATTGAAAGAAATCAAAATTTGCATAAAAAGAATATGTATAGATAAGAAGGGGTTACCTCCTTAGGGAAATAATTTCTTTAAGATAAGCCCATTCACAGGAAGAGAATCTCTCTTTCCCGTTAAGTCTTGCAATAAAAATGTTGACGAGCCTACCTTTTCGACGATTTGAAATGGTCCAAGCCACATCTTCTGAAATTTGGTATGTTTACCTTTGTCTTCATGTGCTTTGTCCCATTTAAAACGAAATCACCAATCTGTAATGTTTTTGAGCCAGCTGAACTTGCATCAAAAGAGGATTTAATGACTTGTTGATGTTTAGCATGAGTAATCTTAGCTCTTTCTCTTTCCTCCTCTAATTTAAGGATTTGATCGAACCTTAATTGAATAGAGGAAGAAGGAGTTTCTTCAATGAATTGTACTAGGGCTAGTGAAGGGAGGGCTAGATTTGGTGGAATAACAACTTCTTTCCCATATACTAAGTTAAAAGGAGAAGTACCTATTGAGGCCTTCTGAGTTATATGATCTACCCATAGTGCGAATATTAAAGACTTATACTAATTATTTTGGCTTTGATCAACAGTTATTTTAATAATCCTTACAAGATTTTTGTTAGTTGACTCTACTAAGCCATTTCCTTGAGGATAGTAATTTGCAGAGTATTTTAACTTAAAACCTCTCCTAAGAGCAAATTCGACTATACTACTTCTAGAAAAATAAGACACATTATCAAAGATAAGCGCATTAGGTAAACCAAACCCGGTGATGATAAAATGATCAATAAATTCAATAATTGCATCAGAATTTGCTACCTTTAGTGGAATTGCTTCTACCCACTTTGTGAAGTAGTCCGTGGCTGTAAGGATATAACTGTGCTGCTTGGAAGAATGAGGAACAATTTCTCTTATAATATCAAGCTCCCACTGCTCAAATGGTTGCTCAATGTTAACTGGTTGTAAAGGAAGGGTTGGTTTCCTTTGCCTCACACTAGCAGTTTGGCATATCTTACATTTCCTCACATAGTCATGGGTATCTTTGAACAAAGTTGGCCAATAATACCTAGCATGTAGTATTTTGTGCACTGTAGTGTCTCCTCCAAAATGTCCACCAGCTGGGCCATCATGCAATTCCTGTAAAACTGTTTGCGCTTCAGATTTTTCAAGGCATCTTAATAAACTAGAATCATAATTTCTCCTGAATAACACATCATCAATGATTCCATAGTGTTTGACGTTTAACCTTAGAGCACATTTGTTTTTGTAGCTAAAC
>APFE030186951.1:370238-402777 GCA_000404065.3 Pinus taeda | reverse complement strand
AGGAGAAGTGAGAGAGAGAGGGAGAGGAAGAGGGAGGGGGAGAGATAGTGTGTATGTTTGGGGGTGAGTTAGACAAGGAATAAGAAAGACACACACACACATACACACATATATAACCAACCTAGATCTATCTTAACCCCGGATGTACGACGCGAGAGAGATCAAATATCTCAAGGTACAAGTATTTCCTCAAGTTTTGCACTCAAAAAAGAGGTTTGCACCTAAAGGGATCCCTCTTGGCCTTTGATAAATCCTTTGTTAAAATGGATCTAGACTGATATAATTATGTTATATTTTTTTATGTATTTGAAAAAATAAAATTATCAAATCTTTACACCCATTATAAAAATTATGTTATTTATTTTATATGTTTTGAAAAATGAAGTTATCAAATCTTTACATCCATTATAAAATTGTTACTAGCGGACGATAATGCTTTTAAATCATGTGTTAAAATGTGTTAAAAGTTTAATCATGAAAATAAGATATATGTTATTCTCAGAAGTGACAGAAGGTTAGTTTTAGATGAATAAAATGCGAAGGTTTCATGAAAACCCATTCAAAGTCCTCTCAATAATTAGTGGTTAATAATTAGTTAAAAGACCAAAAAAATTACATGATTAAAAAATAAAAAGTTCCTTCTCGAATTAAATGGTTAATAAATACCATTATATTACTTAAGTACAAATGGAAATAGCTATACAATGGAAAACTCCATATCCTGTCATTTAGCACTAGTGGAAAACGCCATATCCTATAATGTATTACTATAATAATATATATGCTATATTGTCATCTAGTTCTCGATGGTAATATATAAGCTTTATGGTAAGAGGAGCCACTTAAGTTCTAGTACAATATTTCGATAAGATGGATTAAAAAATACTGCTCCCATTGATGAATAAATTCATAAGCTGGTGAATAGTTTGTAATTGTGAGCCTCAACCTAAACTGGGCAAATCACTGCAATGCAACCCAACACTCCCAAAAATGAAAAAACCACAGCTATGAGGGGGTTATCACAGAATATCAAACTCCTCTTTGAAGGCTTGAACGTTAGGCTGTAAAAGGCTACAGCAAAAACGAAGTCTACAGACATGAACTTGAATGCATCAATTACTGAAATTATGTCTGCACAAAATGGTAGCATCGCTGCAATCAAAGTAGGCACGCTTATGTAAACTAAGCGTAACAACAGTCTTGCTAGTAGATTACATAGAGAAAACCTTCCATTGCTTGCATCTACCGTAACAACAGTCTTGCTAGTAGATTACGTAGAGAAAACCTTCCATTGCTTGCATCTCCCGATTTCGCCTCGAAAACTTGAAATGTAGGCTGTGAATATACCTGAAACATGACCTCCCTTCACTATCACATTTCCAAATATGGCTTTAACATATCCTTTTTATGTCGTTCAATTTAGATAAAAAAAATGTAAATTAATGGATAAAATGCTATGTACCAAGACAAATGCGAATAACTAGTCGATAATGCAAATGTTGGTTGTAAAGAGCAGCCATTTCGAGAATAGAGAGGGCTCTCTCGTAGGAGCAAAGTTTATGAATATGTTGCCTACAGCCAGGTTGCCGAACGCCCAGTAGCCTGATACGGACACAGAAAAATATGGATACCACCACTGTGTAGCATATGCACAAACCTTTGAAACGGGAGGGGCTAGTGTTGCCTATAAAACAGTGTATGCCTATTTCAGTGCCAAGATTTCAGGGTTATGTACACGATGGCCCTTTGCAGGAGCTGATGTCTGACATATATGCTTAGCTCCTCCTGCAACCAAGGAGGTGCCAAGTAGATTATGTGATGATTCATTGTGATCCAAATTCCCAATCATATTCTTATGAACATGTTTGGTAGTATAATAACAGAGGTTCCCTTGAAGCCCATACTCTGTTGGTCTGGGTATAGCCTCTCTGAAGTTTACCCTTTGTAACAAAATTATATCTTAATCCCTAGCAAAACTTTAACAAACCCCCTGGTCGTCACTTCAAAGTGTCCCAACAAGACTTTATTTGTTTATTTTCAATATTTAAAAATTTTATTGTCTTTTTAGGTAGGTGTATAGATTATCAAAAACAAAAAACAAACTTAAAAAAACTGATCTAGAGTCTTGAATCTCTTAAGAGTAAATAGTGTTTCATAAATGAGTCTAGTTGACCTGGATGTCTGGAATAATCTTATTGCCATATATAGTTGCAATTATTGCTATGGAATTGAAGACTTTAAAGACCTTGTTGGCATTGCTTCCAATGGAAGAATAACCTTTTTCTGGATTCAGTTTTGAATGTTCCGAAACAATCAATTGATGTAAGAGTATTTAATCATAATGTCGCATATTTAAAATATGGCTATCAGTTGCATTGTTATCTGCAAACGAGTGATTAACAAAAGACCTGCATGAATTGATCGAACAATGACGCATAAGCTGTATACCAAGCACATGATCAGGGAAAGTAAGTTCATGTGGCGAATGGAAAGATGGCATTTGGGACAAGAATAGCATTACAATGCCGAATAATATGATGAATTCATACAACTTCATGGCTCCATTGGGATGATAAACCAAGTAAATGAACTGCAAACATTTACAGTTAGCATCCTCTTGCTCATATGGGTTTCAAGAGGAAGGTAGTTAATAGTTAACTATTATTAACTATTAATTAATTTTTAGTCTAAAAATATTATTAATTATTAATTTCACAGTTGGCTATTGTTCAATTGTTTACTATTAAATTTGAAGGTGTAGAGTGGTGTAAAGTGACGCTTAAATTTTTTTTTCTTAAAAAAACGCCTAGGATGTAATTATTAATTATTATTTAAGAAAATGTACCCTTAGTTAGATTAGAACAGGCATAGACCATCACATAGGAAAAGGATAGATTGGTTAGAGTATCTACTTCAACATTAAATAAAGAGTAGCTTTATTTATGGGACTTTGACATCGTTGGCTTAGAATTGAGAGTAACCCCTCGGTCATTGGAGTTTGGTTTGTCAAACAAAACGTATCCATTTATTATGAAATCATAAGATACGAAATTATTGCTTCTTGGAATATGATTTGAAGGGGCTTATTTAAATTATTGGCTTTTTAGTCTAACGAATACTTTTATTATTTTTAAGGTATAATTTTATGAAATTTTAAATTTGAATTTTGTAATGTGTATATTTTAATAAATTTTTACAATATTGAATTATTTATATATTTAAAATAATTTTATAAAATAAAAGTTGTAATTTAATAATAATAATATATAGTGATATTTCAACAAGATTAAGATATGGAGTTACTTCAAAAATCGATAAAAATAATTGAATTAAGTTAGAAAAATCTACGTAGTAAAAGTCATGGAACAAATGACCCAAATATATATAGATAAATAAGTTTATAATTGAAATTGTGCACTGTCATAAGATAGTTCTTTTTTTCTTAAATAAAAGTAAAAAAATGAGCAGAGTTATCGTTATTTGTATGTATTAAATAAAATTCTTTTTATTTAACATAAATTAAAAATATATAAAATGTTTCAAAGACATTGTATATAGTGATATACAATGTATACAGCTTGAGTGGGCCTAATGGTTAAGAGCATGTGTTTCTTCCTAAGAGGTCACAGGTTCAAAACTAGAGGGGGGTAGAGTATGTATGCCTTCATAGACTTAGCAGTGAAATACCTGCGCGGAGGTGGGTCCATTGTCCCACAAACAAGGGGGTCTCATACACCAATTTGGTGTCTGGCTTGGCTGTGACCTTAAAAATGGATATTATTATTATTATATATTTTTATGTTCTATATAAACAATGTTAAAAACAGAATTTTGTATTTCCTTTTGCCATGAGTGAAAGTTTGATTGTTTTTTCTTGTTAACTCGTTTTGGTTTTCCGTAAATCTAGTAACCAACCCATTTAAGAATATAGCATTTTCTTTCTATTAACAATTGAGTGACTAAGAAAATTTACACTAAAAATTGCATAAAAAAGACACTAAATATTTATTTCATAATATGTTTATTGGTAAAATAAAAAATTATAAATTTATATATAAAAAAGCATGTAAAATTTTCCATTTAAAAATAAAATCCAATTCTATAATAAAAAATACAAAAATTAAAGCGATTTTAAAGGCTATTGAAATTGATATTTCAACCTCAAATTGTTAATATAATAAAACAAGTTAAATAACCATATTTAAATCTGACCTGTCTGCAGAAAAGACGGTATATATATATATATATAAATTAATTCTAAAAGTGCTTTGTACAAAAGAATCTGCACAATGTTGCGTATCAACGACGATGAAGTCGCTCATCATAAACGTGTGCATTATGATGTTACAAAGGATAAGTGCCCATCAAACATATAAGATGATGGTAACCAAGATAATGTAAATCAGCATCAGCCCCTTCCATCATATTCCTTGAAACAATAATTTCATACCTTAAAATTCAGAATAAATGCGCTTCTGGAAAACTTATCAAGAAAGATGTCATGTGACTATCAAAATTAAACCTATCTAGAAAGATGTCATGTGACTATCAAAATTAGCGCGTGAGATCAAAATTCTAATTAAAATCTCAATTGATATTAACTCACTGGACAACAGTTTAATTTATTAGAGAGTTGTCTATAATGCGACTTTTTGGAGATTCCGGTGACGGAATCCGGCGGAAGAAATGAGGTTAAATCTTGATTTTTAGCAGTTAAAATGGTTTTTTAACTGCATATTTGGATTCAGCGCCCTGGAAAACCCCTCGGAGCCATTGATTGTGCAGAAACTAGCTATCAAACTTGGGATTCCAATGAATTGCTACCGGATTTTGACCAAAAAAATCCGCCGGAAAAGCTTTCAAAAAGTCGCCTTATAGACTACTGCATTTCTAATTACTCTGTATTACTCAAAATTCCACACCACCCCATCAAGAAACAAAATATATGTATAAGTTGATAGTTATCCAAAATATACCTAAAATACTATTGGATTGAAAATAATTTATATTATAGAAAGCTATTCAAGAGAAATGTAGTTAGCATATGTTGAAGAGCCATTCCTTAAACATGTATTTTATGAATAACTTCGTGAAGAATGGAGTGGGGAAAATTCACTCCGTGTCAATCACAATAACAATGATATGTTCAAGCAAAATAGGTTAAACACTGCCAGCGAGGAAACAAGCATTAAGAGACCATTCGTTAGTGAGCTTGTTGAATATCTAGTAATTCGTACACCATCCCGAGGGGAAACTCACCCTAGGGATGATTATGGTTGTATGGTTCCAATGAAAAATACACAGTTTAAGTTACACTATGTATTGTTTGTGTACTCTACATGGGTTCATTTAATGAGTAAGAAAGAAGACGAGTTATATATAATACATTGAGGGAAAACTCACCCTAGGGATGATTATGGTTGTATGGTTCCAATGAACAATGGACAATTTAAGTTACACTATCTATTGTTTGTATACTTACATGGGTTTATTTAATGAATATATATATAATACATCAACTTGGTTATTATATTGTTTGTATACCTTCCATGGGGTTTATTTAATAAGTATATATATAATACATCAATTTGGTTATTATTTACAGATTATTGAAGATGAGTTACTGGAATTTTGAGTGAAATAAGAAGTAAATTTTGAACCTTTACGTAATTATCATGTAGTGTTTCAAACATAGGTTAGAAAAAGCATTGATTTCAATACGATTCTTTTAATGACTGAGATGTTTAGGTTTTCATTTCATATTTAGATTTTTAAATTGGGAGATCATTTAACATAGTTTCTTTCATCACTGCCTAATGTGCTCCCCTCTCGTTTTCTCAATTAATAAGCATTTAACCTTTTTGATTGTGGATTTTTCCAAGTATCGAGTTTGATTCCTAATGTTTCTTTCTTTTCTCTTCAATGTCTTTTCCTTACTGCTGGTCCCTCAAAGTCACACTATGTTGTGTTGTAGTGCAGAGCCTAGGAATATCTAAGTGCAATCCCACTTGATGCAACATTCTTAAAATGTTATGCTAATTCCGAATATGTAGTCATCTATTGTTTTGCACTATTGTATGACGAGCAAAAATGACCTCCTGGTGTTGTTGTTTTGACTTTTATCTCTCTGTCATGGGATGGTCAAAGGTGTAAATGACTATAAGAATAAGAAAATAGAATCATATATTTAAATTTGCTTATGTAAATCTATTATGTAAATGACTGTGTAATTAAAACTTGAGAACAATTGGTATAACAAAATTTTATTTCATGTTCAAGATGCATGTATTTCATTTTCCCCTTTAAGCGTCACAAAAAAAAGGAAATTACATGATTAATTTCACCACACGCATTGAATCAAAATCTTTATGCAGATATAAGCTTCTCAGTGGCCAACTGTGAACAACAAAAGCAACAATATCAAAATCACAAATAATTCAAGAGATCATTCATCATTCACATTCAATTCTCGTAATATGCTCTTCAAGATAATATGAAAAATTCATGAAAATATTTCAAATTCTATTCAGATTTGTTTTCAATTAGAAAATTGTTTGGGAATCAAGGTTGAGCTGAAAACACCATACATTAATTACCTTTGTTGGGATGCATTTCCGCTGAGCTTGAGTAGGAGCAATCATAACCCTTGGGTTTGACATAAAAGTTTCCAAAATGTAAAATATGGATGAAAGATGGAGAATGAGACCCTACACAATTCAAAGGAAAAATTAAGAATTACTTTAAATCACATAAAACATGGTGGATTACTAAGCAATTAAGAATTTAGCCATGAGAGAACACATAATTTTGAAATGTACAATTTTCTTGCAAAACCCTTATAAGAAATATCAAGAAAGTCAAGATACTCTTCAAACTAACTTGCAAGTTCTTGCAAAAATGAAACAAACCATTATACTAATACAGCAATGCATTTCAACGAATAATATTTATACAATTATACATTGCTTTCATAACAGATCAAGTTAAAAAGTTAAAATTCCATGAAAAATGTATAAACTTGTATTTCATTAGTAGTAAACTTCAAAACATAAGGGTTTATGGAACATACACGATGAAAAAGGAAAATAGCCCAAGAGTTACTTCATAATTCTTCCCTAAGATTGCTTCAAGACCTCCCGACAATTCACCAAAAAAATTGGCAGAGCTTCCCCTAGAACCAATATTTTTCCCCCCTTTTACATTTCAAAATGAGGCCTATATACAAGAAATCATGAGCTTGGACTTACTCCAAACTACTAGTGGTATTGTGAAAACCACTTAAAATTTATTACAAAATTGCCAACTATATACAAACTAACTTCTTCTAGAATTCTCTTGGAGAATCCATTCGCTATGGAGTGGGCCCCTCAAACTTGGCTTTACTAGCTCTTCACTCTCTCTTGGTTGTGTGTTTCCTTCTTTCTCTCTCTTAAGCAATGATTGTGCCACATACTATAATGTGTAGGGTGCCACAGTGAACACAATGCCAATGGTGCTAACAGAGGTGTTGATGGTGCTCAGGGGACTTCACTGAATGAACCTATAACATTGCATGTTTGTTCGTGGCATACTAAATAATATCCTTAATTTGACTACATTTTGGAAAATACCTATAAAAATCACATTATTTAAACCCTACCAACATGAAACCAATACACCTTCCCAATTATAAAAACCCCTACTTTCACTAGATATTGTACGTTTCCAATTTTTCATTAGAATTTTTTATACCCCTTTATATTGTTTCATTATCTTTGAGCTCCATTTTTTATACTTGACAATATTAAAACTCTTTAACCCCTATTATATGCTCAATATATTGTGTTTTTTTTTCCTCAATATATATCCCCCAATATGAACCCATGTGGTATGGTATTGCTCCCCAGTGAAGCCGTCGTGATGGTGCTATAGGTGGTGATGCCCATGCCAGTGGTGCCAAGCATGACCCTACTTTCATTTGAATACTCATTGGCTTTGATTTAAACCTTCTTCAGAAAGTTGACTTGCATATGTTCAGTATGTCGTTCCATTCTTCATTTTTTGTAACATCACATGAATTTGCATCTGATAATGCCCTTTCCTTACTCATAATAGATTCATGATTGCTCCTTGAAAAGGTTCTTTAGCATGAATAAAGCTCAAAATGAATTTTGTATAAATCCACGATGCCCTTACCTTGTGATGTGTGGTTTTCTTCCTCCAGGTCCTTTTTCCTTTCTTTCATGAACTTTAGGTTGTTGACAAAACACTCCTTGGGACACAAATTTCTGCATTCATTAAAAAATGTTAGGAAATTATTCTTGTACAACTCATCACACTTGCTTTTAAAATTTTTGTAACAGCCCTGGTGAAAATTCCATGTAATAAAAGTTAATAAAGGAAAACATAATAACCACGATTGATGGGACACTTCTTCCAAGTTGAATGTTGGGAAAGGCATCCTAGTGTGGGTGTTTATCGATTTATTATGGCTAAGGAACTTGGCAAAGGAAGTGGCTAAGGATTTGGAAAGGAAAAATGACATTTTTGGCACAATTAATTATGAAAATAATAGAAAATAGGAGAAAAGGAAGTGAAAGGTTATAGGTTGCATGTGAGGATGAAAATGAAGGAAAATAATGGAAAATGAAGAAATGGATGCCTAAGTGATAAAAATGGTTCTGAGGATATTTTTGTAACCTTTTTATAGTTTAGTTTTGGAGCTCTCTCATTATTTTCTCTCTCTCTCTCTCTCGCTCGTGGACACACAGAGTTTTCTTGGAGCATTTTGGCATTGGATCAAGAAACAAAAAGAAGGAAAGAGGAAGCAAAGATCAAGCAGGATCAAGCAACTACAACAGGATTCTTTGCAGGTATCGATTTTCATGTGTATTTTCATTGCTAGATTTTTCATGCATGGTATTGCATGTGGTTCTTTTTTTGTTATGGCATGGGGTTTTCCAGGTGTAACAGCGTTTCATCCTGGCATTTCCATTTCCGGATAGCAATGGTGTGATGGGGTTCTGATGTTTTGATTGAGCTGGATTGTCAGATGGATTCGAAACTAAGTAAGGTGGATCACTGAATGATAGATCACATGGCCTAGTGGTCCCTAAACTGGACTATGGATCACAGTAAGGCCACTGGCCTAGTAACCCTTGAGCCAAAATGTGGGTTAAAGTAAATCCAAGATTGTGTTGCCTCGGTGGGCCTAGGAATTCTTGCCGGTGAATGGTAAGATGTACGGTAAATCCAAGAGATGGTTTTCTCTCTGTTGGGCCTAGTAATCTCGAGTTTTGGATATGTGGTAAAGCCTGGAGAGTGGGTCTTGGTTTAGGGCCTAGTGATCTAGGTTTGGATTGCGGTAAAGCTTGAGAGACTAAGAGTTAGGAAAGTTCCTCACGTTGTAGGTGGAGAAATCCGATGGAATTCATGCTTGTTTGGCGTAGTGATCAAGTCAAGATCATGGTAAAGTCTGTTATGACATGTTTATTGTGTTAGCCTAGTGACCCATAATGCATTACGGTAAAGTCTGGTTTCTATTGATGAGGGTGAGGTGGTTTAGCCTCGGTATGCTCTGGTTGGTTCTTTTGGTTTGAGTCCCACATTCATGCTTAGAATATGGCACATAAGTGAATGGTTGAAGAGAGATCTGGCTCAACCATTCGACTATGGTCAGGTGTAATGTGGTACTCCCATTCTGGCTTTGGATTTTGCCTCATTAATGAGAGGTCATGTCTCCTTGTATTTCTATGATTATTATACTGATTTATATGTGGATCATATCGTTGTGAATTCAATGGTATTTATGTTGTTATTATGTTGGTTATATATGTTTTTTATGACAGTGGCTATGTATGGCTCTCATTATTTCTTTACTTGTAAATGAATGGACAATGTATCTATGACCCAGTAAAAGATAATGTAACAAATGGTATGAGGGAACAATGGTTCTTAGGGATTCTTAGATAAGTATGAGATCCATATGCTTAAATATGTTGTTTACACTTGTAGATTACATATTTGTGATATGTTTAACGAAATGCCTATCATGGTTAGTGGGGATCTCGTTAAGGGATTGTTCAACTATTTGCCTTTGCATCATTGTTTCCCTGTTATTTTACTCTTTTGAAGGTGTCATTCCATTTTGGGCAGTGACTTAGACTCTGGACTTGGAAAAGTGGCCCAAAACCTAGGGATGCTGGCATAGCACTAGACAAAATAGCCCCTGGACACTAGCATGCCTATAGCATGAGACCATCTAGAGCCTCCTGGATGCTAACAAGCCTATAGTATGAGAGCATCTAGAGGTCAAGAGGACTAAAACTTTAGTGGGACCCAAGGACTAGCTACCTGAAGTGTTCAAATGGTTCTCAGGGGTCCTACAATTGATGTGAAAGGTCTGTATGTTGTGTTTTTATTGATTCCTTTTCCTTAACGTCACATAGGAGGCTAAGTTTGATCATAGCAGCCTCTCGCTGTATGTTTACGCTGGTTGGTTGGTTACTTGCGTAGATGTGGGAGGAAGGGGTTACAGATTGGTATCAGAGAATGGTTCACCCCTCAGACTGGATGGGTTGTGTGTGTTGGTCATGCATGCATGTTGGTTCTGTGTGTGTCTCTTATGCTTGCATTCCATGTTCTTTTTGCTTTGCATGGTGTTGATGATGGTTGTAGTGATGTTGCCATGTGGAAGTTGATGTTATTGTTGTGGGATACAACATCATGAATGTATGATTGGTTACATTTATGCTTGATTATACATGTTCATGTGTGTGTATGGTTGATTACGCATTGCTTATAGATGTTTATGGTTTCATATGTCCATGTGTACAGTGGCGTAATGGTTGTTGTCATGCATGGGGTCATCGTATGTGTAATTGATATGGTCATGCATTGATGACTGGACTCTAGCTAGAATGATGCTTATGTGTTGATGCACTTATTTGTATATGTCTATATGGTGTTATGATAATGTTATACATGTATCAAGCTGATTTGTTGATCTTGTAGACAAGGTATCCTCCCTAACCTATGCTAAGGTATGTTGATTTTTTGTGATTTGGTTTAGCTGACATAGTAGACTACAAAGACTCTCCCTGTGATTCAGATGAGCATCATGTTTGTTTGGTCTAAAATGCAGATGCAAATTAGAGTTCAATTAATGTCAACCTGAGAAGGTAAACTTAGAAGTACCACCTATAGGTCTAGAAAGATTTCTAATTTGTCTCAGATCTATTGGTTCTCTTACAAGAACACATTTGACAATATCTCTTCCAATAACTAAACAAACTAAAGAGATTCCTAATTTGTTGGAAGTCTTAAGGTTCCCTTACAAGAACACATGAATTTTTAAGATCTCTTCCAATAATTAGAATATCTAACAAGAAATTAAAAGCTGAAATGAAATAAAAACATAAATTAAATTATACCTAAAATAAGCATGCAAGTGAGCCCATGGGGGCCCTCCATAACTCCACAAGCACACCACTTCAAAGGAGACTCAAATGTGGAAGTAACAAAATCAAAGTATGATTCTTTATTTCAAAATCTCCATCATGATGTACAAACCAACTCTAAGATTACAAATGGAACTATAAAATTACAAATGGAGGAGATTATACTCTCATTTATACAACGGGATGAGATAACAAACTCATAATGATGATCCATTAATATCTCTTTAGTTCCATACATCTCTCAACCATCTAGACACATAACCCCGTTTTGTCCTTGATCTTCTCCATGAGGCTTATCTTATCAAATTCGAATTTGATCATTCAATGCCACATAAAGGTGTCTTGGAAGCTTCCTTTGTACCTACACATGTCACAAAAACAATCCACTTTCCATATATGAAGTAAAATATATTATTTTCTAATATTTAATCAAGAAGTTCTCTTAAAAATGCTTGAAAATAAATAATTTTTGGAAGATATAAATGAGACCCATAAATGATGAACAATAGGGAAAATGAAGTGACATGGTAGTGAATAATGAGTGATATAATGGAGACATAGGTAATGAGTGATATTTGTATGACATTTTGAAGCCCAACATACCCCCAAACTGAAGCTCTTGCATGTTCTCATGCACGCTACTACAATGATTTATTTGATTTGATTCCTAGATGAGCTTCCTTTGATTGAATTTACAAGATGTTTGGTTCTTGTGTAACAACCATCTTTCAATCACGAACTTCCTTTTACTTTGCACATCTTTTGATGACTTTTATTTTTTAAAGCATTTGCATCTTTGAATGGTTGGTTCTTGTGTTACAATCATTATTTACTTTGTTGATACCAATCATTTTTAAGAAGTCATTTAATATGCTCATCATTTTGTAGTAGTTTTTATTGTGGGAATACTATGTGGGTTAAGATGTAATATGAATAAGAGAAAGAAATGAAGTGTGCAATTCCCCCCTCCCCCCAACTGATGGTTTTTGGCAATTTTTAATGAGAAAGGGAATAGTGAAATAGTGGAATATTTTCCAAATATCATAATTTTAGCATTTAAAAAGAATTTCAAGATTAAAGGTTAGAAAACATCATACCTTACTTACCTAAAGAAGTGGATGAATCATGCACGTTTAGCTGCTGTAATTCTGATTTGAAGCTTCTTCTACAAGTTGTGGATGAAAGATGGATCTGCATTGTCATATCTACTGTTGGATCTTCTGCTAGATAGTCTATGTATCTTGTGAATATGGCTGAAAATGTATAAGGCTTGGAAGGTATATAAAATAAAGAAGTTACATTTCCCCCCAAACTGAAAAACAATGAAAGGAAATATGCTTCATCTGCTACAATATATGGGTCTTCAAGTCTTCAATGCTCGATGGCACAAATCTTGGTATGTGATTAAATGTTTCCGTGTCGAACATAACAAGAAATTGTTAACTTAGTGGCCATTGATGGATGCCACTTGTCAACACGAGAGCTCCCATATTTGATTTGGATGAGAGTCAAGATGCCCCAAACACATCTTTCTAAGTATGATTGAATTTTTTGTTGTCGAATACTAAAAAGATCCGACGAATAAGGGACATTGATGTATTCCCTTGTTTATCGGCATGATAGCTTGCCCTTAAGGCATGCAAGCTTCAAGGTGTTGCTAGAAAAATATTTAGACTCAAGGACTATGGACTCAATGGTGTATGGAAGCAAGGTTTTATTTGCAAGGGTAGGAAAAAGGAAACTGACAATGAAATGTAAAGTGGAACAAAAAGCTTGTAAATGAACTTTTTTTCTTTTATTGGTGGGTTAAGATTGATGAAAATGTAATGGAGTGTATGTGGATTGTGAGGAATGGATAATGACTCTTGTTGGAAAAAATGAACTATGGCATGAAAATATCAAATAAAATTGCTAAGTTTGACTAGTGTTGACCAACCACCTACTTCAAATTTGCTAATCTGTCATGCAACATGTCAAACCATTAAGCTTTTACAGGAAGTTGCAAATACTTGTAATTTTCTGGAAATTTTGTTTATGTTTATGGACTTGTTTTTTTAGGATTTCTCATGAAATTAGTCTTGTGAAGACCAATTGTGCACAATTTGATCTCCTTAATGATCACTTGATTATCCTATAATCTGCAAAAAAACTTGGCAAAAAGAAAACATAAGTGTGTTCAAGAAGAAATGACCATTTCCTTCATGATTCTTACACAAAAATTCCATACCAAATAAAATAGATTAAGGACAATCAAACTTTTTAAATTGACTCAATCATGATATTAATATCAATCCATTCGTAAAGAAATAACCATGAAAAGTAAATTTACTCCCTGTTTTTGTCAGCTAACTTTTGTGCATGGCGAAAATCTTGGCCTTATAGATTTGTTGTGTCTTGTAGATGAGTACGTTATAAAAGCATACAACAATATGAAATTGCCAACTCTTAAGGAAGTTAATATGCATTTAAATAATCCACCAAATTTTCTTTAAATTAATCTTCCTAATCTTCCCTTATATGTTTTCAAATCAATGAAATATCAAATCTGTATAAGATTTCCAAGGAATACTTTGAAGTATCTTTCAAGTGAAGGAGGAAAAAAAATCTGCGATGAATGGGAATTTTGAAAATGACAATAGTGACTGATTTTCAAAAATGTTGTAGTTTTTGTTTTTTTAAATTTTCTTTTTCTTTTTTGGATGAAATACTCCTTACTCAAAAATGGAAACGTGTCCCTTTATGCTAGAATATTAATCCAAGCGAATGCTTTAGTAATGACTTACTCACATACTTCACATAACTTCTGCATGGAGTTAGTTCACAAGAAGTTTTTGAGTGCTATCAACAAATTTATCTGAGTGCTATCAACAAATTTAGACTTCAACTTTAATCATGTGCAACGATGTTTTTAAATTAGCCCTCAATGTCCCCTACAACAATTGTTTCAGATTTAATGAAAATAGGAGCTTCAATCAAACTCAGAACAATAGATGGGTAGAACAAAAAAAAAATCCAATGACAACAATAATATTTTATGCATAAAACAGTCTATACAAAGCCTTAGATTTTGGTGCAAGTTTGTGTTGAAATGTTGCCGATAAGTCCTATGAAAATCGATAACCAAGACAAAAGTAAACCTAGAAAAATTCTCAAACCCAAGCCAAAAATCCTCAAACAAATTTCGTCCTAAGTTAGCCTAATGGACGAGCTCGGATGAACTACGTAAAGAAGAGTATAGTGTGGCATTCATACCAGAATTCCTCTATGTACTAGTCAAGATTGAATCTGGCTCCTGAGTCCATCTCCTAAGGTTAGGGCCTTACCGGTCAGGGAATTCAAATTTTCTATTTCTCAGCTATTGTCGATGTGAGCAGCGCTTCATTTGGAATTTAAGAAGGTAGTTTCTATTGATGTGCACAACATTTCATGAATACAAAACAAGTTTTAACACATAGACACTCGCCTTTGTAATAGCATTTCCACATGTACAGGTGCAGTTCACTTGATATGTGGCAAGTGGCCATGGACAATGAACTAGGTAAATTACTCAAATTGAGCCACAAAGTTGCTCAAATCACTCAAAATATATTTCACTGCCAGCAAAACCCGTAATTCTCTACACATTAATTGTAAAAACCGTCTTTTTCCTTCACGCAGTTATCAAAATAGGGTCTCGAAGTACCGTGATTCCCTCTTAGACCGTTAGGGATTCAATCAAGCGATTTCTGGGTTATGTAACTCATTTTGTTGTGGAAAAAATCCATGTCGTCGTTTTTCCATATTTTTCCTGGTTTGATCACAAAATTCTTTTTAAAACTGACATTTTAAGGAGTTGCATATGGATTGCCTGTGAGCATGAGGCTAAAAAGGATTCTGCATTTGCCTTGGGACTCCTTGCATCAATGACTATTTAATATCTTGACTTGTTGAATGCTTATTACCAGAGACACGTGATTACTTGTTTAGAATATTAAGGCCACAACCTTATATGCCTTCACAGTAAAGAAAGTCATGATCATTTGATTGGCTTCTTGGATGGTCTCATCTTCGCTGAGAACTAGTGCAAATAGAGGTATTTTGAAGGTGTTTATTAGCATGCCAAGATTACGGCTTGTTGTATAAGATGCACTGATTTGTTAAGTGAAATGATTGCAAGACGTCAACTGACTGACACATTCTTAGATCTTTTCAAAATGAACATAAAAGTTTGAAGCGAGAGATGAGCCGTCAATTGATATTTAATGGTCTTTTGCATTTTTCATCTAACACTTGATTTTTCAAAACTATTTCCTCCAGAAAATCCGAATTGATATTATCTCTTTGAATAGATGTCTGATTTTTCTCACCGAATTTGGAGAATTTTGTTCCTCTTTTATCTATTGTATTAGTTTGAATTGTTTTTTTCTAATTTAAAAAAAAAAAAAAAAAAAAAATGAAAATTGAACCTATCTCTAAAAAAAATGGTTAGTTTTCAAAAAAATTAAATAATAATATATATATGATATATATTATTATTATGTGAGAATTTTTATTTTCATTATTTATTTTATTATTTTTTTTAAACTAAAATTCAAAAAAAAAAACTTTTTTTTATCTAAATTTTTTTTAAGATGATCTTTTGCACATTCACAAAATTCTTTATTGTCATATCATAGATCAATTTTCCAGCGAGAGTATTTTTATTTGAAATAATTGACAGATTTTTTGATCTTCCTCATCGCACGAAACGCAGGAAGAGAACATACTAATCTTTTGATTCATTTTTATTTATGCAGGTTAGTGTGGATGGATAATAAACACAATGAAGATCTGCGATCAAACCTTACATTATCTATAATCTTTCTGCAATGTCGCGGGGGTGTTTAGACTCTTAGAAGAGAAAGCTTTCTGATAATCAAGCTCCTAGCTTACCCGTGATACAAAAACAAAATATAGAAATGCGAAGATTAAGCAGCTCTTACTGTGCCACTGAATTTATTCATGATGTTTTATTTTTATTTTTGAAAATAATACTAAAAACTTCTAATGAGACTAAGACTAAAAACTTCTAATGAGAATGACTTCTAATGACTTCTAATGAGATCTCTTTTTTATTTTTCTAATCTATTCTACCTATCTTGCTTGAAGGATTTATTTATTTCTTGGTAAAAGAATGCTTCCAGTGAAGCCACCTATGGACTAAGAATTTGAAAATGCTCACACCAAGATTTAAAATTTTTACCTTATGATTTGCAAGTATGTGAGTAACTTGTCTTAGAGTTGGCTCAAGGTTATTGTCCTTTCTCTCCAAGAAGTACCTGTTCAACATTGTCAAATTCTTCATCCATAGATGGATTAGTGAGAAATGGGGGGTTTAAAATAAAAACTAAATTTAAATTATCTATGTGTGAAAATAAAAAAATGCTCCAAACTTTGAACTCCTTTATGAACCTGCTGTCACCAAGTCCCACAAATTAGTCCATAAAAACAAATGCATAAAATAATTACTAAATCCTTCTAGTTGCACTTCCCCAACAACGACGACAAAATGTTTGGTCTAAAATGCGGATGCAAATTAGAGTTCAATTAATGTCAACCCGGGAAGGTAAACTTAGAATTACCACCTATAGGTATAGAAAGATTTCTAATTTGTCTGAGATCTATTGGTTCTATTACAAGAACACATTCGACAAGATCTCTTCCAATAACTAAACAAACTAGAGAGATTCCTAATTTGCTGGAGGTCATAAGGTTCTCTTATAAGAACACATGAATTTTTAAGATCACTTCCAACAATTAGAATATCTAACAAGGACTTAAAAGCTGAAATGAAATAAAAACATAAATTAAATTATACCTAAAATAGGCATGCAAGTGAGGCCATGGGGACCCTCCATAACTCCACAAGCACACCACTTCAAAGGAGACTCAAATGTGGAAGAAACAAAATCAAATTATGATTCTTTATTTCAAAATCTCCATCATGATGTACAAACCAACTCTAAGATTACAAATGGAACTCTAAAATTACAAATGGAGGAGATTATACTCTCATTTATACAATGGGATGAGATAACAAATTCATAATGATGATCCACTAATCTCTCTTTAGTTCCATACATCTCTCAACCATCTAGACACATAACCCCCTTTTGTCCTTGATCTTCTCCATGAGGCCTTATCTTATCAAATTCGAATTTGATCATTCAATGCCACATAAAGGTGTCTTGGAAGCTTCCTTTGTACCCACACATGTCACAAAACAATCCACTTTCCATATATGAAGTAAAATATATTATTTTCTAATATTTAATCAATAATTTCTCTTAAAAATGCTTGAAAATAAATAATATTTGGAAGATATAAATGAGACCCATAAATGATGAACAATAGGGAAAATTAAGTGACATGGTAGAGAATAATGAGTGATATTTGTATGACATTTTGAAGCCCAACAGTGGTGTTGGGCACTCTTCTAATTTGGAAAGCACGTTGAGAAGCTTGAAAGAAGAAATAAGGAGTTGTAAGGAAAACAATGCAAGGATTATACGAGCAGAAGAGAAACAAGCAGAGGTTAGTGCTATACTTCTTCAGAGTTGTTAGAATTGCGGCGACAAGGGCCACTTCGGATCAACCATGGACAGGAGGACATAACTAATGGGGCACATGGTAGTAGGTCTGATGGTGGTCACATTTCAAATAGAGATGACAGTATTAGATATGGTCGGTTGTTGGATACTCAGGATAAGAGAGTTGATGGATACAGGTACTATTCTAGTTCTTGTTCTAATAGACATCATGATCGTCATTGTTATCATCCTTATAGGAGGAGTGATATGGGATACTTTTGTGATGAATTTAAGAGAGTGAAGCCACCTACTTTTGATGGAGATGTGAAGAAGTCGAAAGATGTAGAGGCTTGAATACTTGGGATGAACAAATTATTTGAGTTGCATGAGTACACAAAAAACATGTAGGCTAGAATTTCTATCTTCAATTTGAAAGGTAAAGCGGACATTTGGTGGGAAGATGTGAAGTGAGTAAGATACATCAGGACAAAATACTTGAGTTGGCATGAGTTCAAGAGGATTTTCAGGAAGAAGCACTTGTTAGAAAGGTACTACGACAGTAAGGCTGAATAATTCTATGAGCTAAAGATGGGAACAATGACAGATGAAGAGTACACGAACAACTTTCTAGAGATATTGAGGTATTTACCGTATCTTAAAGATGAGAAGGCTAAATTTTAGTGATTTGTTAGTAGATTTCCATTAACATTTAGAGATCATATTAAGCATGATGAGCCTCGGTCACTTGAGGAAGTTATTGGGAAATTGAAGCATTTCTATGAAAAGTCAAAGTGTAAGAATGAATCTCAGTAAAGACGGAAAGGGAAATACGAAGGTAAAGGTAAATGGAAGCCGAAAAGAACAAGGCCTCAGAATGCAGATGAGAAAGAAAATGTGGAACCAAAAAAGAGGTTCAATGTAGCTAGATAGGGAAATGAGTCACAACAATAGCATATAGGTGATGGTACTAGCTAGTTGGATTGTTGGACATGTGGTAAGGAGAACCCTAAGAGAGATTGTCCACAAAATCAGGGTGGTAGGCCTTAGATATATAGTGCACAAGAGGCACAAACTGTTAGGGATGTTGGTGAGAGCGTTCCTTGTATTTATGTAGAATTGGATAACAAGCATGAAAACCATATCATTGAGATGGACAATAAGCTTTATGATTAGGTTATTTCTATTTTGATTGACCTCGAATTTAATTATAGCTATGCTAGTCCTGACTTGGTGGATAAGTGTGGTTTGAGTAAGGAATTGCATGCAGGATATTTGTTAGTGCATTTGGCTACAGGTACAAAGAAGTGAGTTCATCATTAGGTAAGAGCTTGTGCATTTTATTTGAATGGTATGCCTATCGCGACACACTTGAATGTACTACCATTGGGATCATACAGTATGTTTTTGGGCATGGATTAGTTTTATCTTCATAGAAGCAAGGTAGAATGTTATGACAAAGCCATTGAATGTGTTGATGACAATGGGGAACCAAGATTCTTACAGGGAAAGAAGAAAGCCACATCAGTTAGGATGGTGACAACTATTTAGGCAAAGCGTAGTCATAGGAAAGGATGTATGTTATTCACAGTACACATTTCTAGTGACAAAGGTAAGGAGGTTGAGGATGCATATGTTTTGATTAGGTACCCAGTTCTACAGTAGTTTCAGGATGTATTTCCTGAGGATATTTCAATGTTGCCACCTCATAAGGAGGTAGAATTTTGTATTAAGTTAGTGCAAGGGGAAGCTTCAACATCAAAAGCACCTTATAGGATGAGAACTCGAGTAAAAGCATGTTAATGTGTCTCATTATATGGCAAAAGCAAAAAAGTACTCAAATGAAAAAAGATATATATATATATATATTAAATGAGTTGAGTTTCATATTTGTTAATTATAAAAAATAAATGCTAAGTTTGTAACAAAGTTAACTGATAATAAATTTTGGTAAAAGCTATAGTGAACCTATTTAATAGGTTGAGAAAATATAAATAATGTTATAAAAGTAAAATACTAAATTTGTAAATAAGTCAACTGATAGTAAATATTGGTAAAAAGCTATGGTTAACCACTCACAAAATATAAATAGTTTTTTTAAATAAAAAATGCAAGAAAATATGTAAAATATATAATTAAAAAAATAAAATAGAAACAATAAAAAATATAATAAAAAAGAAGTTAAATTGCTAAATTTTAATAAATAATGTATTTAAAATAATTAAAATATAGATTTAATCCTAAACAATATTTTATATATTGTTTTTGAATAATATTAAAATATGTTAATTTTAATCATATTTAAAAAAATTTATTATAAAAGTTTTTTATAATATATTTTTCAATTTCAAAATAAAAATTAACATTGTTATTTTTAGTTATTTTCAAATCTCTATTAAAAACAATTGATTGGGTCACGGTTTTATATATACAAAAAGATTATAATTTTTACTCGTATTTTAATAATAATTAAAAAATATGTTTACTTTTTATTTTTAAATTTGTTTAGCAATCTTTAGATTGTTTACAACACATCTCTTAAAGAAATTGGAATTAACAAACATAAATCAATAGAGAAATGGGGGGTCGCAGTTTTATCACTACTTAAAAATTTGTCGCATTTTTATCACTACTTGAAAATTTATGTAAAATATTAATGAATATATTTTAAAGAAAACGAATAAATTAGATAAAAAATATATATTAAATTTTAGAAAAAATATGACATGAAATTGAATTTAAATTGACATGTTTTGTCTTCTTATACCACCCGCTAATTCTTAATTATTTTGTAAATTTAAGAGTAAACGTTCCAACTCCATTTATTTTTATAAAACTTCTTTGCCAGAAAAAGGGAAAAAGTGATACACACTAACATGCTTTTGCCCACTCCAGAGTTGGTTCAATTGAATTTGTAGTTAAAGGAAATGTTGGAAAAATGATACATTAGACCAAGTGTATCACCTTGGGGTACACCGATTTATTCTTGAAGAAGAAATATGGAAATCTCAGATTATGCATTGACTATAGGCAGTTGAACAAAGTGACTATTAAGAATAGGGACCCATTACCGAGGATTGATGATTTGTTTGATCAGTTGAAGGAGCTACAGCGTTATCTAAGTTTGATCAGAGATCCAGATACCGTCAGGTACACATCAAAGAAGAGGAAATTTACAAGGCAACCTTCCGGACCAGGTATGGGCATTATGAGTTTGTTGTAGTTCCATTCAGTTTGACTAATGCTCTAGCTAGATTTATGTTCTTGATGAATAATGTGTTGCATCCATATTTGGATAAGTTTGTTATTGTGTTCATTAATGATATATTAGTATATTTTAAAACTAAGGAAGAGCATGATGAGCATTTAGTAGAAGCGTTGAGGTTATTGAGAGAGCATCAACTGTAGTGTAAGATCAACAAGTGCAGTTTCTTTCATACTAAGGTACATTACTTGGGACATGTTGTCTCCAAGGAGGGCATTGCAGTAGATCCAGAAAAGGTAAGGGCCATCATGGAGTGGGTAACTCCTAGGAATGTGGACGAGGTGAGCTCTTTCATGGGATTGGAAGGCTATTATAGGAGGTTTATTAGGAACTTCTCATAGATTTCTTATTCTATCACATCATTGTAGAGGAAAGGTAATAATTTTGAATGGATAGAGGAGTGTGAGGCTAGTTTTGAACAACTTAAGAAATTGTTGACACATGCTACAGATTGTAGATCTAGACAAAGAGTTTGCAGTGTTCATAGATGTTTGCAAGAGAGGACTTGGTGGAATCCTTATGCAGGATAGACAGGTGGTATGCTATGACTCACAAAACTCAATAAGCATGAAAAAAACTACCCAACACATGATTTCAAGTTAACAAAGATCATACATGCATTGAATATGTGGAGGAACTATCCTCCTGGTAGGAGGTTTTTGCTGATGAGTGATCACATTGTGTTGAGGTATTTGTTTGACCAGCTGAATCTAAATGCTAGGAAAGATAGAAGGTTGGCAATGATCATTGAGTTTGACTTCGATATCAAGTATATCAAAGGAAAGGAGAACATGGTGGGGGATGGTTTCAGTAGGTGGATACATGTAAACCACATAGAAGCTACGAGCTCCTATGGGACAGACTTATAAGATAGGATCTTGCATGCAGGTCAACAGGATGTCAGGTATATGGAGATTATGCATAGGTTGTAGAAGATTATTGGTACAAGTACAGGTACAGGTACATGTATAGGTGGTAGTATAGGTATAGGTACAGGTAAAGGTACATGTACAGGTGCACATGATATGGATTATTATCTTACAATAGACGAATTGGTTAGATTCAAAGATAGGATATATGTGTGAGACAATATTGAGCTCAAGAAGGTGATCTTGAGAGAGTTTCATCTAAAACCATATTTAGGTCACCTAGGTTATCAAAAGACATTTATTGTAGTGAGGAAATTTTATTATTGGCTTAATCTAAAGAGGGATGTAGCAACGTTTGTAGCTAGGTGTTTTGATTTTCAACATGTGAAGGCAGAGTGTAAGCATCCATTTGGACTTCTAGAGCCTATTGCGATTCCATAGTGGAAATGGCAAGTCATTTCCATGGACTTCATCACAGGTTTTCCAAGGAGAGTGAGACAACATGATTCCATCATTGTTATTGTGGCTAGGTTGATGAAGGTTGTGCACTTCATTCCAGTGAAGTCTACATTCTTAACTAGAAATGTAGCACATGTAATCATCAAAGGTGTGGTCAGATTGCATGGTGTTCCAAAGAAGGTTGTGTCAGACAAGGATGTAAAGTTCACTTCCAAGTTTTGGAAGGAGTTATTTGCAGGTTTGGGCACAGAGTTGGCCTTCAGTGCAACTTATCATCCACATACAGATGGACAGACATAGTTGGTCGAAAAGGATATTGGAGGACATGTTGAGGATGTATGTTATGCATCAGTAGTAGAAGTGGGAAGAGTATCTTCAATTGGTAGAGTTCGCTTACAACAATGGCTATCAAAATATTTGAATATGAGTCTGTTGGAGGCATTGTATGGGCGGAGTTGCAATACTCCTATTAGTTGGAGTGATCCAGTTAACATGGTGTTGTTTGGACCAGACATGTTGACAGACTTGGAGCAAGGAATGCAGGTAATCAAGAAGAATCTAAAGGCAACATAAGTTAGGAATATTATCTATGCAGAGAGGAACAACTTTTTCAAGGAGTTCCAGGTTGGGGAAAAAGTGTACTTGAGAATCAAACCATAGAAGAGATCCTTGTGGATTGGATCATGTGCTAAGATGGCACCATGACTTTGTGGACCCTTCAATATTATTGAGAGGATTGGGTCAGTAACCTATCAACTTGCACTGCCTTCGACAGTGAAATCCCATAATTTTTTCCATGTGTCATTTCTTAAGAAGTATGTTAAAGATGTTGATCATGTGATTGGATGGTCTGTGTTGTAGGTGGAACTAGATGGAGAATTCAAGTACGACCCTCAGTGTATATTGTAGAAAAAGGTGCTCATGCTTTGGAACCAAGCAATCGAGCAAGTTAAATTGCATTGGTATATGTCTTGGTATATGCTTGATGATTTTGTTATATGTACATATGTCTATGGATGTAAATAATGCCATGAGATATTTTATAAAGCTCCAATAAGTGGTATGGGTGTCATGTCATTATGTGTCATGTTGTTATGTTGTCATGATGGTTTTCTTTTCAGCAGGGTGGTCATTGTAAATACTCCATCGAGCTATGTTATAAAGATCCATGGGAAATATGTTTTCTTTTCAGCGTTATGCCGAGGTATATGTGTGGCTTAACCCCAACGACAATGCCCACAAGAGGGAGGGTTCTGTAATAGCCCCGATGAATATTCCATGTAATAAAAGTTAATAAAGGAAAAAATAATAACCACGGTTGGTGGTATACTTATTCCAAGCTGAATGTTGGGCAAGATATCCTCGTGTGGATGTTTATCAGTTTATTATGGCTAGGGAAATTGGCGAAGGCAATGATTAAGGCTTTGGAAAGGAAAAATGGAAATTTTGGCACAATTATTTATGAAAATAATGGAAATTGGGATAAAAGTAGGGTGAAAGGTCACAGGTTGCATGTGAGGAGGAAAATGAAGGAAACTCATGGAAAATGAAGAAAATGGAGGCCTAATTGTTAAAAAGGCTTCTAAGGATCAATTTTTAACCTTTTGTCAGTTCAGTTTTGGAGCTCTCTCATTACTATGTCTCTCTCTTTCACTCTTGGATACTTAGATATTTCTTGGAGTATTTTGGCATTGGATCAAGAAAGGCAAAGATGGCAAGAGGAAGCAAAGATCAAGCAGGGAAAGGAAGGATCAAGTAGCTACAATAGGATTATTTGTATGTATCTATTTTCATGTGTATTTTCCTTGCTAGATTTGGCATGCATGGTATTGCATGTTGTTATTTTGGTGTTATGGCATGGGTTTTTCCAGGTGTAACATCATTTCAGCCTAGCCTTTCCATTTTCGGATAGCCATGGTGTGATGGGGTTCTCATTATTTGGTTGTTCTAGATTACTATATGGATTCAAAGCTGAGTGAGGTGGATATCTGAATGATAGAGCACATGGCCTAGTGGTCCGTGAATCATACCATGGATCATCCTAAATCCACTAGCCTAGTGACCCTTGAGCCAGACTGTGCGTTGCGGAGGTGGTTTTCTGTCCATTAGGCCTAGTAATCCTCAGTTCGGGATATGTGGTAAAATCGGGAGAGTGGGTCTCGGTTTAGGGCCTGGTGATTCGGGTTTGGATTGTGGTAAAACCTGAGAGACTAGGAGATAGGAAAATTCCTCACCATGTAGCTGGAGAAATATGGTGGCATTCAGACTTGTTTGTCCCAGTGATTGAGTGGAGATCATGGTAAAGCCTATTATGACATGTTTATTTTGTTGGCCTAGTCATCCAAGATCAAATTATGGTAAAGCTTAGTTTCTATTGATGAGGGTGAGGTAGTTTAGCCTTGGTATGCCCTGGTTGGTTCTTTTGGTTTGAGTCCCACATTCATGCTTGGAATATGGCATGGGGTTGAATGGTTGAAGAAATATTTGGCTCAGAAATTCAACTATGGTTAGGTGGAACATGGTACTCCCATCCTGGATTTGGATTTTGCATCATTATTGAGAGGTTATTTTTCCTTGCATTTGTATGAGTATTATATTAACTTATATGTGGATCATATGGCTGTGATATCATTGGTATTTTTCTGCTATTATGTTGGTTATATACGTGTTTTATAACAGTGGCTATGTATGTCTCTCATCACATTTTTACTTGTAAATGAATGAAAATTGTATTTATGATCTAATAGATGATAATGCAACAAATGGTATGAAGGAGCAATGGTACTTAGCGATTCTCAGATAAGTTTGATATCCCTATGCATAAATTTGTTGTTTACACTTATTGATTAGATATTTGTGATATGTTTAATGAAATTCCTATCATGGCTAGTAGGGGTTTGCTTAAGGGCTTATTCAACTATTTCCTTTTTCATCATGGTTTCCTTGTTATTTTACTATTCTGAAGGTGTCATTCCATTTTGGGAATTCACCTAGGCTCTGCGCCTAAAAAAGTGGCCCAAAACCTGAGGATGCTGGCACAACATTAGAAAAAATATTCCTTAGATGCTGGCATGTTTATAGCATGAGAGAGTCTAGAGCCTCTTGGATGCTAGTACACTTATAGTATGAGATCATCCCGGGGTCAACAAGCCTAAAAATTTAGTGGGACCCAGGGGTTAGTTTCTTGAAGTGTTTGGATGGTTCTTAGGGGTCCTGCAGCTGATGTGGAAGGTCTGTATGTTGTGTTTCCATTGATTCCATTTCCTTAAGGTCACATAGGAGGTTGAATCTTATCATAGTAGCCTCTCATAGCATGTTTACCCCAATTGGACAGTTATATGGGTAGATGTGGGAGGAGGGTGTTACACTTTTGAATTTCCTTAGTCATGTTTTTTTCTCCCTTCTCTATCTGTGTCACTAACTTGTATTTCTTTTCAAGTTGGCTTGCTGTGACTACTAGATGAGAGTAGCCTCCTCTTTGGTCATATGAATAAAGAATTCTATGAATATTTTAGCCTTGCATGAGGTTTTCCCAATGTTTACCTTGAGATCCTTCATTTCTCTATGGATTATATTTAACCATTTCAATATTTTCATGCACCAACTCCAAATGTTGCGAGTGTTTGTTCACTAGCCTTATGATCTTTTTGCAAATAATTTTCTTAGTTATTCTGAAAGAGATATTATTTTTTTTCTATCTTCTAAAGAAACATCTCCCTTTCTTGACTAAGCTCTACTTCACTTTCTATCAATTCCTACCACAAACTCAAAGGTGGTTGTACCCCTTCAAAGTATTTTGGTACACTCCATGAATCCATTTGTTTAATCAGATTATGAAAGAACTATCTCAGTTCTAGGGCCTCCATAGGTGGACTTTTGGGGTTGGCACTAGTGTTAGGGTAACCTACCTCTTCTCCCTTCCCCTTTGTATCTACATTACCATTTATAGAAGGCGGAGAATCCATCTTGCGGGTCGGGCTTTGTACCTAGAGGTAAGTGAATGGATCGGCGCCACGTGTCACGATGTTAACATGAAAAGGTAGATTTTGTACCCTTGGAATTCATGACCAATAATGGTGACATGGGCTTCAACAAACAACTATAGGTTTTGGGCACAAGTGGTGTAGTTTAGCTAGTAAGGATGTTGCCTTAGCCTTGCTACTGTGTGGAGGTGAACGAATTCAGGGAAATTACTGGGCTTTCTAAGCCCTCCCTTTAACTGGCATGGTTCGAGCTCGAGTCAGTTTAGTTGGATTGAAATGCGAGTCATATACTTCATGTTAGGGAGAATTGGTGGGTTTGCTTGGCTATGGCTTATAGTTTCAGGAATTGTGCTCATATTTTACCAAATTTGGAAGTTGCAGGCGGGAGGAATGGTTTGTATGGTAATTAACCTAAAATGAGCTTTAATAGGTCTTTTATAGTGATTAGAATCTTTCACATGCATAAGATTTTCTTGGGAGGGAAGGTCTAATGTCGTCCTGATGATGTCAGTGGAATATGGGTGGAGCTGGCATGGCAGTGATCAAAATGGATTCAAGAAAACTCTCTAAGTCTTCAAAGACTTGAAAAATCATGCCAAAGATCAAAGACAATCGCATGAGAAAACCTTTCAGAATGGGAAAAAACATTATCGGGAGGCAAAAACTCGTGAAATCAGTGAAAAGACAGAGTATTGGAGGCTGAAAAAAGTAAAGCACAGTAGCTGTCAAATCTGGCCGATCAATGGTCCAGATCTAAGCGGTGGATTGCAATTGACGGTGGCCTTCGGTAGATGGCGGTGGAATCCACATAATAATTGCGACGACGATCAATAGAGACCTCATAGGAGATGTGATGGCGACTGGCGGGGTCAAAAAGGACCGTTGATCAAGCGCACAGATCGATGGTCCATGTTGCATCACTAAATCGCAATCGGAAAATACAAAGGAGCAGGGGTTTATGTACATATGCATATATGCAATCTGATGGACCAGACCCGATAACATTATAAGCCATAATATATGGATCTTGAGATCCGTCAAACACCATTTTTAGTGTATTTTTGCAATTTAGTTTGTTAAACGAAATGTGAAGGATAAAGCGCTAATGAGATAAGCCAGACCCGAAAGCGTAACTTAAGGCTATTACATATAGTTTCAAGTCTAGAGGAAAGCTATTTCTAATGCATTTTCGTAGTTTTTAATGTATTTCCAAAATACAAAGGGACGAGCCATTTCGATATGCGATAGCGACTTACAGGCGAACCCAATAGGAGAATAAGGTGGATTTAAGGACTTTTAAAGTCCGATACATAGAGTTTTGGTGGATTTTCTCAGTTTCAAATACATTTCACTGTGCTAAACAGAGAGCAATTGTCTCAGGAGTTCCGGAGGCCCGAGGCACTCTTACGTTACAAAATAGGTGGCCACCTCCCCTTTAGGTGTTACGAAATGATTGTATAACAATGGAAGAGGGATTCGAAGCGAACAGAGACTAGGGAGACTAAGAGCCAAGGACTTGAAACGAAAAGGAAACACAGTTTTGGCTTTAAAAGCCACAAATGGAGAGCAAATAGAAGAGGTAGTATTGTAGGGAAATGCCGAGACAGAGTTAGGACAGAGACAAAGAGTGTTGAGGGAGTCTGTGTACTTGAAGAAAACTTGAGAGGTTCAAGTAAAGCTCTTGTTGTTGCATTTGTTGTGTGTGAGGCTCAAATTGAGCTCACTGTTGTAAAAACTCTGCTTGAAGACATAATAGAGAGGCCACCACTGAAGGCTGGAGCAGGAGATGTAGCCCAGGTGTATTGGGTGAACTCCTCATTAAAGTTTTTTTGTTATGTGTTATCTATTATGTTTTTGTTTACTGCTTAATTTTCCATGTATTTCGTAATCTGATCGATCCATTGCATAAAATAACATAGGAAAATCCATGCACATAAGTCTGTAATACCTTATTAATTGTCTTAGATCTCATTATTAGATCAAGTGATATCAGAGCTTTAGGTTTACTAAGGATAGACAAGCTTGTGCTATATTGGTGAATGATAACTAGGTCAAAGCTCAAATTAGGAGAAGGAGAACTGGTTGAAACTAACCCAAAAATTGGTAGAGTCTATCCTAGGAGGAAAATGGCAGAAGAAAATCCCTTGGAATCAGACTCTCAGTTCATGGATAGTTTCATGACCATGAGAGCCATGGTAGAAGAAATGTATAGAGATTTTAAGAAAGGTCAAAGTGAAAATTCTTCCACTTTTAAACAAGACAAAGGAACAGAAGAAACTCTTCTAGATGGTCATTCTGAAGGAAAAGGGAAAGGAAAAGAGGCTCCTCTATCCGCACCTCTTGATAGCCTGAAAATAAAAAGAAGAAAACATCTTTGATTAAATTTGATGTTAAATTTGATTTGCCAATATATGATGGAGAATTAAATGCAGAGAAGTTAGATAACTGGATTAGACAGATTGATGTGTATTGCAAGGTGTAGAATATTGACTCAGATAGGAGTAAAATTCAGCTGGCTAGCCTATGCCTTGGAGGAACTGCCTTGGTATGGTGGGAAGGCAGGACACAAGTTGACTTGAAGAAGCATGGTAAAATTCTTTCTATTTGGAGTGAATTTGTTTCTGCAATTAAAAAACAATTCTATCCACTTGCTTATATGCAGCAAGCTATGACGAGTTGGCAAACTCTTCGCCAATTAAAAGGGCTGTTAGAATATTATATATATTACGGAGCAATGGAACACATAAAATATTGCAGAAATGTAAACACAGAAAACGCACAAAACAAGAGAGACACAGATATACGTGGTTCACCCAGTTTGGGCTACGTCCACCTCGAAGAACCAGTCCTTCCTTTCTATTATCCAGCAAAATGAAGAGACACAACCTACAACAAATCTACTGTAATATCCTCTGTCTTCTCTCACAGTCTCACCTCTCTGTTTCTCACTCACACAGAATACACATCTATTTCACAGCCTCAAATACAATGTCCTCATACAAAGAGAGGGGTTGCCTTCTAGGGCAAAAAACCATAAACTAAACATAAGTTCTACTGTCAGATCATCCGCCTAATGAATGGCCCAGATTGATTAGAAATTACTATACTTTTACAAGGCAATTTTACAGTTGTTTTTAGCTTCGGGGGCGCTGCCCCCGAAACCCCCCACCAAGGGGGGTGCTCCCAAAGGTCGTTTCCGCCCCCCCCTGGACCCGCCCCTGTAGCGAATATTTTACGGGCGACGTTGCCGCCCCCATTTTGAACTAGGGTCCAATGTGGTGGTACTTTTGAATATAGAAGATAATCAAGCTCCACACCCAACAATCTCCCACTTGGAGACTGATTGTAGCAACTCCACCGCTGCTCCATTTGCTGGATAATGACTCCTCTTTGGACCTCGCTGTTTCTCATCTTCATCGTCATCCTTGAAGACCAGCTGAAACTGAGCATATTCTCAGTTTCTCCCTGGTTACAACTTTTGTTAGCATATCTGCACGGTTCTGGCTAGTGTGTATCTTTTCCAGCTTCAACTCTCAATCTTCCAACACTGATCGTATGAAATGGTACTTGAGTTGTATATGTTTCATCCTAGAATGAAATGTTGAGTTCTTTGCAAGATGAATGGCACTTTGACTATCACTGTATAACGTGCCCATATCATGCTCCTTACCCAATTCACCCATAAACCTTTGTAACCAAATCATTTCTTTACTAGCCTCTGTAGCAGCAAAATACTCTGCTTCTGTTGTTGAAAGTGCAACAACACTTTGGATTTTTGAAACCCAACTAACAGCTGTTCCACCAATAGTGAATGCATATCCTGTAGTGCTCCTCCTGTTATATCTGTCACCTGCCATATCTGCATCAACATATCCCTGTAGAGAAATGCTTGAACCACCAAAGCATAATGCTTGATCTGTGGTACCTTTCAAATATCTGAGAATCCATTTCACTGCCATCCAATGTTCCTTTCCTGGATTGCTCATGTACTTGCTAACAACTCCCACTGCATGTGCAATATCAGGCCTTGTGCAGACCATTGCATACATTAGCTTCCAACTGCTGATGCATATGGAACTTTAGACATATAATCCACGTCTTCTTGGGTCTTTGGGCACATTTCCTTACTAAGTTTGAAATGGCTAGCAAAAGGTGTACTAACTGGTTTTGCATTGTGCACGTTAAACCTTTTCAACACCTTTTGTATGTACTCATTCTGAGACAATGTTAATTTACGATTTTTCCTGTCTCTAGTTATTCTCATACCAAGGATTTGTTTTACAGCTCCCAAATCCTTCATTGCAAATGAATTTGCCAATTTTCTTTTGAGCACATCTATTTCCTGCATGTTAGATCCTGCAACAAGCATGTCATCTACATACAATAACAATATAATATAGCTGCCATCATATTGCTTTTTCAGATAAACACAATGATCAAAGTGACATCTAGTATAACCTTGTTCAGACATAAACTTATCAAATTTTAGATACCACTGCCTTGGAGCCTGTTTTAAGCAATACAAGCTCTTCTTCAACCCGCACACAAGTTTCCCCTTCCCTTTCACTTCATATCCTTGTGGCTGTTGCATATATATCTCTTCCTCCAAATCCCCATGGAGAAAGGTTATCTTTACATCTAACTACTCAAGACGCAAATATTCAGCTACTACAAGACTCAAAATAGTTCTGATTGAAGTCATTCTAACAACAGGAGAAAATATTTCATCAAAATCAATACCTTTCTTCTATGCAAACCCCTTCACCACAAGTCTAGCTTTGTACCTCTGTTTTCCTCCATCTTCTTCCTTCAACCTGTAAACCCAATTATTCTTCAATGTAGTTTTTCCTGCAGGCAACCTGACTAAATCCCAAGTCTGGTTATGCATTAAGGAGTCCATCTCTTCTTCCATGGCTACCTCCCACTTCTTCCTGCTTTCAACCTGCATTGCTTCTTCATAACATTCGGGTTCACCGAAATCAATCAACAATAAATAATATAATGAAGGAGAGTATCGTTCAGGGGGTCTACTTATCCTGGTAGATCTTCTAACACCACTTTCAGGTGTTTGGGGTGCCTATTGTAGTTGTGATGGTTGATATTGTTGTGGTTGTTGATTATTATTATTTTCAGGCACCTTTACTTTTTCAGTGATTTCATGAAGAACTGGATATTCCTTGTTTTCTTTTTCTTGTTTCTTTTCCTATAACTGATTCTTATACAAGACCTTTTCATTGAATATTACATCTCTTCTCCTAATGATTTTGTGATTTTCATAATCATATAAGCGATAACCAAAATCATTAACACCATATCCAAAAAAGGTACATTTCTTTGACTTTGCCTCAAGCTTTGTTCTATTTTCTTTATCAATATGGACAAAGGCCTCGCAACCAAAAGGTTTTTAAAAAGAGTAGTTTAAATTTTTACCTGTCATTGCTTCCTCTGGAACACCACCATCCAAGGAACTTGAATGCCCTCTATTTATTAGATAAATAGCAATATCTACATCATCTAGCCAAAACTGTAAAGACAATCCTGCATGCAATCTCATGCACCTTGCACGCTCCATGATTGTTCTGTTCATCCTTTCTGACACACCATTTCTTGTGGTGTTCTTGGAACTGTCTTCTCTGCGAATTCCATGCGCTGAACAGTACTTATCAAACTCTTTGCTGCAATATTCACCTCCATTGTCTGATCTAAGACACTTCAATTTCTTTCCCGTCTCAATCTCAACCAAAGCTTTCCATTTCTTAAAAGTATCAAATACATCAGATTTATTCTTAATACAATAAATCCAAGTTTTTTCTAGTTGCATCATCAATAAAAGTAACATAATAACGAGAGCCACCGAGAGATGATACCTGAGCAGGTCCCCATACATCTGTATGCACAAGCTCCAATTTTTCATTCTTCTTTTCTTTCCCAACTCTGAGAAATCTGACTCTCTTCTGTTTTCCATAAATGCAATTCTCAC
>APFE030186951.1:346292-369669 GCA_000404065.3 Pinus taeda | reverse complement strand
CCTGAATCTACCACCTAGGAATCAATAATATTTTCGAAAGAAAGAATCAAAGCATATTGTAACACCTCACCTGTCACATTTGCTTCATGATTGTTTTCTTGCTGTGAATCTCCTTCTTTTCCCTTCCGAGATCTAGAGTCTTTCTTTAGGTGTCCTTTCTTTCTGCATTTCCAGCACACTATCCCCGATCTGGACTTGGATATGCCTTTCCTTGATTTACTGCAATATCCTGAGCTCTTTCCTCTTTCCATTTTTCTTCCTCTAGACTTTGCACTCAAATCATTTCCCAATGTCTCACTGGAGCTTTTCCGTCGCAATTCCTTGCTAAGGATAGCATCAACAACATCATCAAACTTTAAATTACTAGATCCAGAAACGGAGTTACTAATGGCCATTACCAAACCATTCCAACTTTCTGTTAATGAGCACAAGAATAACAGAGCTCTAACTTCATAATCAAAATTTACCCCTACAGAACATAACTGACTTGTAAAAGTATTAAAATCATTTAGATGATCTGCAACAGATCCACCTTCCGACATCTTCATATTAAATAACCGTTTCATAAGAAATACCTTGTTTGAGGCCGAGGGTTTTTCATATAGTTTCTCCAACGCCTTAATCAAACCCTCTGTCGTTGTTTCCTTCGAAATGTTGAAGGCGACCGACGCTGCAAGGCACAGCCGTATTGTTCCCAGTGCCTTTCTATCGAGAAGGTTCCATTTTTCATCGTCCATATCCGTCGGCTTCTTTGTTTTTCCGCCCAATGGTAGGTATAGATCTTTCTGATACAGATAATCTTCCATCTGCATCTTCCACAGCGAGAAGTTTTTGCCGTTAAATTTCTCGACCCTAAACTTACCATTTTCCGCCATTGCTCCCACTCGAACTAGGAACCCTTCTTTCCTGCAAGTTTATCAGCCAAATAGACCTTCGGCTCTGATACCAGTTGTTAGAATATTATATATATTACGGAGCAATGGAACACATAAAATATTGCAGAAATATAAACACATAAAACGCACAAAACAAGAGAGACACAGATATACCCCGTTCACCCAGTTTGGGCTACGTCCACCTCGAACAGCCAGTCCTTCCTTTCTATTATCCAGCAAAATGAATAGATACAACCTACAGAAAATCCCCTGTAATATCCTCTGTCTTCTCTCACAGTCTCACTTCTCTGTTTCTCGCTCACACAGAATACACATCTATCTCACAGCCTCAAATACAATGCCCTCATACAAAGAGAGGGGTTGCCTTCTAGGGCAAAAAACCCTAAACTAAACATAAGTTTTATCGTCAGATCATCCACCTAATGAACGGCCCAGATTGACTAGAAATTACTATACTTTTACAAGGCAATTTTACAGTAGTTTTTAGCTTCAGGGGCGCTGCCCCCGAAACCCCCCGCTAGGGGGGGGCTCCCAAAGGTCACATCCGCCCCCTTGGACCCCCCCCCTGCAGCGAATATTTTACGAGCAGCGTTGCCGCCCCCATTTTGAACTGGGGTCCAATGTGGTGGTACTTTTGAATATAGAAGATAATTAGGCTCCACACCCAACAAGTGCAAAGTGTACAAAGCTACACCCAAGAATTTAGAAAAAGAGCTTTGATTCTAGGCATTTCTTTAGACTCGCGTGAAACTTTGCTAAAGTATATAGGTGCTCTACGCAGATATTTGAGGCACACCATTCTCATGTTTAACCCTACTATCATAGATGAGGTATCAGTTCAGGCTGCTCATCTAGAGGCTAGAAGCAAGAATATGAACCCAAAGATTGGGGGATCATCAAAACCCACTGTAAGCAAGAACAAGGAAAAGAGGAAGTATAAGTGGAAAGACAGGAAGGAAAATGTTGTACAAAAGGCCAAACCTTCATGCACTCGTTGCAAGAAGGATGGACATGATGATGAACATTATTGTTCTTTGCATCCGAAGCTGAAGCCCAAGAAGTTCGATGGCAAGAAGAAGAAGATTGTTGTTGCTATACAAAAAGATTTGGGGTTAGACTCTGGGGATGAAACAACAATGGCAACCACAGGTATAAAAGGTTATCCTCTTTAGAGAATGAATAGATCAAGAAGTAGGTACAGGAGCTGCTTGAGAAAGGGTTCATAAGACCAAGCACATCACCATGCAGATCTCCAATCATGTTGGTGAGAAAGAAAGATGGTTCGTGGAGGATGTGCATTGATTATCGAGCACTGAATAAAATAACGATCAAGAATCGTTATCCACTTCCTCGCATTGATGATCTATTGGATCAGTTGAAGGAAGCTATTTACTTTTCCAAGTTGGACCTGCATAGTGGTTACCATCAAGTCAGAGTAGCAGAGGAAGATGCATGGAAGACTTCTTTCAAAACAATGCAAGGGCTGTATGAATGGCTAGTTATGCCTTTTGGCTTAACTAATGCTCCTTTCACCTTCATCCGAGCTATGAATGATGTACTCGGGCCTTTTATTTATGATTTTGTAGTTGTATATCTAGATGACATTCTTGTATTTAGTAAAACATGGGAAGAACATTTAAAGCATGTAAAGTAGACTATAGATGTTTTGAAGCAAGAAAATCTCTATGTTAAATTATCAAAATGTGAATTTGGTAAAACATCTTTGAATTATTTGGGTCATATTATAGGGGGTTGTGAATTTGGTAAAAGCCCAAGTCTGCTACAAAAGTTAGAAGCTTCTTAGGAGCAACACAATATTGGAGAAATTTTATTGCTAAATTTTCCTTAATTGCAGCTCCCTTACATGCTTTAACAGGATTGAACAAGGTGTTTCAGTGGGGAGGCAAACAGTAGAAAGACTTCGACACCTTGAAAGAAAAAATTAGTACAACACCAATACTAGCATTGTCAAATCTTCAACAACCATTTGAGATCGAAACTGATGCCAGTGACTATCCCATGGGATCAGTGTTGATGCAACATGGTAAACCCATATGCTACCATTCTGAGACTTTTAGTTTTGTAGTAGTTAATTATCCCACATATGATAAAGAATTGTATGCATTAGTCCAGAGTGTGAAGAAGTGGAAACATTATTTAATGGGCAAAGAAACAATTATACATACTGATCATCAACCACTTTAGTATTTGCAATCACAAAATTGCAACAATCAAGACATTATAGGTGGATGGGTTTCCTAAAGTAGTTTCATTTAGTCATCATATATAAAAAAGGCATACACAATAAAGTTGCAGATATGTTATCTAGACCAATCATAAATGCATCTACTATACTTAAACATAACTCAGTAATGCATGAAAGCTACATTGAACAATATGCTCAAGATATAGACTTTAAATATGTATATGCAGCTTTAAGTAATGGAAAAAAGGTATAAGAATTGGATTAATATGTTAAGGACCAACTCTTGTATCATTTGGGAAAGCTATGCATTCCACAAACGGAAAGAGTTAACATAATTAGGTTGTGTTATATTCTTTCCACATAGTTAACAGGGGGTTTGAGGGGTACCCGTAACCCCACTTTATGGGGTCTGGGGCAGAGCCCCGGAAAATTTTGGTTTTGGACCCTATGTTAGGTTGGGCAGACCCACCTATGGTTTTGTGCATGATTTTTGCACATGTTTTTTGGATGCGATGGTTTTTGGTCCATGGTTTTGGACGCAATGGTTTTCGGTCCATGGTATTGGATGCTTCGGCATGGAAATAAATATGTATTGTAACATTGAAAGGAACATAATGAAAAATCAAGTTGGTAGTCCCGGTTTTGGGATCCAGTGGGAAATCTCTGTGTATACATGTTTTATGTGTTATGCTCTCGCATTTTTATTTTTCCTGTGATTTAGAATTCGTATGCAGGTAATTTTTGTATGAGGTTAAAACCTACAAGGCATACACAATAAAGTTGCAGATATGTTATCTAGACCAATCATAAATGCATCTACTATACTTAAACATAATTCAGTAGTGCATGAAAGCTACATTGAACAATATGCTCAAGATATAGACTTTAAATATGTATATGCAACTTTAAGTAATGGCAAAAAGGTAGAAGAATTGGATTAATATGTTAAGGACCAACTCTTGTATCATTTGGGAAAGCTATGCATTTCACAAACGGAAAGAGTTAACATAATTAGGGAAGCACATACTTCTCTGGTATCAGGTCATTTTGGTGTAAGTAAAACAGTTGCACAGCTACAAAGATACTGCTATTGGCCAAAAATGCATGGAACAGTTTCTATATATGTAAGAGGGTGTACCATGTGTGCTAAAAGCAAGCCCAACAATAGAAAACTAGGCTTGTACACTCCACTACCAGTCCTTTCCCGTCCTTGGGAAAGTGTTTCCATGGACTTTGTTGTGGCATTGCCAAAATCTAGAAAGGGACTTGACTATTTATATGTTATTGTGGACAGGTTCAACAAAATGTGTATTTTAATACCCTGTAATAAGCAGATTACAGCTGAACAAATAACGAAGTTGTTCTTTCAGCATGTCTGGGTGCATTTTGGGTTACCCACTTCCATAGTATCTGATCAAGGCACTCGATTTGTTGGGAAGTTTTGGTTAAGTTTGTGGGAATTGATGGACACCAGACTGAAGAAAATCACAGCCTTTCATCCACAGATAGATGGCCAAACAGAGGTAGTCAACCAGATAGTGATCCAGTTGCTCAGGGGTTATTGCGGCAAGCATCCCAAGCTTTGGGATGAACACTTGTGTTATGTGCAACATGCTTACAACCGTGTTAAGCATTATTCTACACAGAGATCTGCATTTGAGACCTGTTTTGGTTTTATACCAAGGTCTCCCTTATATTTTGTCTTTGAAAAAGACATAGCAGTTGCTGGACATAGTGACATGGACAAAGCAGCCAGATTCATTCAACAGATCCAAGAAATTCATCAGGCAATGCAGGAACAACTGGAAAAGAGCGAAGCCAAGTACAAGGCAAGGCATGATAAACACCAAGTGGAGCACAACTTCCAAGTTGGCGATCAAGTATGGTTGTATATCAGCAAGGAGAGAATGCAAAGTGAAGGAAAGAAGTTGAAGCCAATAAGGTATGGGCCTTTTAAGGTACTTGAGAAAATTGGTGAGAATGCTTTCCACCTTGATCTTCCAGCATACATGCACATCTATTCAGTGGAAAATGCAAAAAAATTAAGACTGTTTGAACCTTCATTAATTGAAGATCCCGAAGATAAAAGTCAATTACCTTCCATTGATGATCTGTTGCCTGAATACCTCGATGAGCTATAGGACGATATAGTTCTGGATACGAAGGTGAGGACTACGCGCAGAAGGGACATGTAGTACCTTAAGATCAGGCTCAAAGGTTCAAAACTCATTAGTGCCAAATGGATAGATATTGGGCAAGTGAGGAAGTGGTATCCTCACTTAAATGATGCTTGAAAACCAACTTTTGGTGCTCCAAAATCTTTTTCAGTGGGAAGGCGTGATCCAAATGGATCGAAGAAAACTCTCTAAGTCTTCAAAAACTCAAAAAATCATGCCAAAGACCAAAGAAGATTGCATGAGAAAACCTTTTAGAATGGGGAAAAACACTATCGGGAGGAAAAAACCCATGAAATAAGTGAAAAGACAGAGTATCAGAGGTGGAACAAAGTAAATCACAATAGCCATCAGATCTGGCTGATCAACGATCTAGATTTGAGTGGCAGATCACAATCGGTAGTGGCCTTCGGTGGATATCGACAGAATCCACATAAGATATGTGACGGCGATCGACGGAGACCTCATAGTAGGTGTGATGGCAACTGGCAGGGTCAACGAGGACCGTCAATCAAGCGCGCAGATCAATGAACCATGTTGCATCGCCAAATTGCAATCGGCAAATACAAAGGAGTAGTGGTTTATGTACATATGCATATATGCGATCTGATGGACTGAACCCGATAACATTATAAGCCATAATATATGGATCTTCAGATCCGTCAAACACCATTTTTAATGTATTTTAACAGTTTCGTTTGTTAAACGAAATGCGAAGGAGAAAGCAGCGATGTGATAAGCTGGACCCGAAAGGGTACCTTAAGGCTATTACATATAGTTTCAAGTCCAGAGGAAAGCCATTTCTAATGCATTTTCGTAGCTTTTAATGTATTTCCAAAATTGAAAGGGACGGGCCATTTCGATATGTGATGGTGACTAACAAGCGAACCCAATAAGAGAATAAAGTGGATTTAAGGACTTTTGATGCCTGATACATAGAGTTTTTGCAGATTTTCTCAATTTCAAATACATTTCACTATGTTAAATAGAGAATGTTTGTTTCAGGAGTTCCAGAGTTCCGAGGTACTCTTATGTTATAGAATAGGTAGCCACCTCCCCTTTAGGCATTATGCAATGATTGTATAACATTGGAAGAGGGATTCAAAGCGAGCAGAGGCCATGAAGACTAAGAGCCAAGAAGCTGAAACGAACAAGCAACAGAGTTTTGGTTTTAAAAGCCACAGCCAGAGAGCAAACAGAAGAGGCAGTATTGTAGGAAAATGCCGAGACAGAGTTAGGACAGAGATAGAGAGCATTCAAGGATTCTGTGTACTCAGAAAAAAATTGAGAGGTTCAAGTAAAGCTCTTGTTGTTGCATCTGTTGTGTGTGAGGCTCAAATTGAGCCCACTATTTGCAAAAATGTGCTTGAAGACATAATAGAGAGGCCACCACTGAAGGCTAGACTAGGAGATGTAGCCCAGGAGTATTGGGTGAACTCCTCATTACATTTGTCATGTTATGTGTTATCTATTATGTTTTTGTTTATTGCTTCATTGTCTGTGTATTTCGCAATCTGATCGATCCATTGCATAAAATAACATAGGAAAATCCATGCACATAAGTATATAATACCTTATTAATTGTCTTAGATCTCATTATCAGATCAAGCAGGAACATGGGACTCTTGGCTGTTTCAGGGGTCACGTGATATGTTTTCACACGGTTGGGTGATAGGATCTTGAAAATCAAAAATGTGTGTAAGGCATTCTAGGAAGTGATACATGGCTCTGGTTGCATGCCTTGGAAGTGTTATCTTGCTCGTTTTTGTAGCTCTTTTTTATTTTCCTCATATGTTGAAAAAGAAAAAAATATATAAGTGTATTTCAAAAAAAAAGTAAAAGAACAAAAGCAAAATCAAGTTTTTAGCTTTAGGATTTTGATAAAGCGCTAATGCTAGATTAGTTGTTGATTAACTCCAAAGTGAAATGTTGATGTGTAATATGGTGGGCCCAAGTGTATTAAAACTAGATGGAGATAAAAGTCGAAGAAGCTTGGTAGGTGGAGTGAAGCAAGGTTGTTGTTGGCTTGAGGGGGGCCTAACCTAGGTTCAACGTTAGTTAGCCAAACAAATCCCTACACTACTAGCCCTTCCGGCATCATCCCATGAGGCGCGGACTGAAGTCTCACTCGAAGCAGTATTGGGGGATGTTGAAACCAAGTTTCTACACCCTTGAGATGGTTGTGATTTTGTTTGATCTCTTTTATCCCTACCTTCGTGCAAGTGATCTCGCTCTAGGGATTGTAAGACAAGTCCTCTGTTTTGGCTTTTGCACGATTTACCTTCGCGCAACTCTAACCTGTAGCTCAAGTACTTTTGCATCGCTAGGGAAATGAAGTATAATATATCCCAAACTAGGCTAGGTGTCTTACTTATCTTATTAACGGATCTTAGTTATCTTTGCGTAACAGATGTTCTTACTTGCATTTAATTAACCAACACATTTATATACATTCATGCATCATATAAGCATTATAGGTGAAATTCATACCCAACATAAAAAGATACATAAACATGAAATAAGGACACAGAAATTGTAGAATACTTCTCTTTATTGGTAATTCCTGACGATTACAGACTTGACCTACCCTGCACACTCAGTTGTAGGTGTCCGCGTACTCAGCTACAGACTTCTACCCTAGGCCTTTGTGCACTCAGCTGCAGAGCCTCTACCTACGCTAAGACTTAGGCTTCTTGCTCTAAGTTGTGACTTTCTTCCTCTTCATTTCCCTAAACTACTTAGAGCTTAGCTCTATTTATACAATTCCATGGTCTACGGACCATGGGTAGATCTTTTACAGTCGACATTACATTTCTAAAATAAGGGTGGACAACCCTATGGCTCTTTAACACCTACGCACTCTGTGACCACAAAATGTGGAGCCTTTACACTTGGATTACAAAATGTTTCCAAAATATGGACTTTTAGCCCTAAAACTACCCTTGGGGCATCCCGCGCCCAACAGGACCCTAGCACAAACATCGTGACTCACCATCAAGTCACTCTGCAGGCACGAAGATCTTAGCACGAAGACATCCCAACTCCATTTGGATAACTACATCCTCAACAACACACTGAGCGACTACCTGCTGGACTTCTTCCATTCTTTGCTCGATGACTACCGCTGAACTGCTACCCTGAATCTTCTGGTGAGTTGCCTGTAGTGTCATGAGATTTCCTGCAATGGAAGTTGTGATTGTATATGCCTTGTCTATCTATGGCTATAGGCACACTTTTAGGACCACTTCTTTGTACTGAGAAGCATCCACCTATTCCTTAAGCGCCTTTGCCTCCTGCATCCGTGCGAGCCTCTGTGTAAGGGAAACTGTCTGTGTGGTCCCTTTGACCTTGTCATATCTTTGTTGTAGCTCACACGCCTCTATCTGCAGGTGCTCTACATTCGGGTCCTCCTGCAAGGTGGTAAGGACCTTGAATGATTGTCTGAAAAGTCACGTGCAGTCTGCTACTTCACTATCGAAGTGGCACGTCATTCCCTGACTTCCTTGCTGAGTTGAAGGCTCAACCTTCAACTACAATTCTATGATCTGCAGGTTCAACTCTAGCTGAATCATGTCCATATTTGTTCGAGTGTTGATCACCCCTGTGGCCAACTTATGGACATGCACCTCAACCGGTTCTTCTGCCTGAATTTCCAACTCCAGGACCATTTGGCAGGCTTCCTCCACTACCTACATGATTTTCTTATTCTGTTCCACTGCCTCGTTGCACTGCACACCCAACTACTCGATATTGATGCGTTGCTCACTCATCACCTGTAGAGCATGACTGTCTCGGGCCCTAAGTTCCACGATGACTCCATCCTGTAAGAGGTGGATCATCTCTCAAGGGAGCATGGCAATATTCAAGCCCACTCGTTTTAGGTTACTGACCATGGGCCTGTTAGACTCATTTTCTGTATTAAGTGCCCCATCTAGTAGCACTATTGCATTGGCAACCTTGTGTGCAACATCTCCGCGGCAGCTGAAGTGTCGATCGCGAGGTTGGTGGACACTGTGCTAGCCTATGGAGTGCGAGCCTACAACTCCTACAGTTTTGTCCAGAGGGCCCCTAATACCAATCTTTGTTGCTCTTCGAACTATTGAAGGGCCTCCGCGATGGCATCCCTCACTATTTCTTCGATATCGTGCAAATCCCCCTCAGTGAGGGTGATTGGGTCAAAGGATGTCTTTGAAGCCTTGGTTTCTTCCATGGCACTGCCTTCTCTTGTAGTTGTTGACGCTTGAGTTGGGTGGACATCATCTGCGGGTTCACACCACCGTGTTTTGTCGGCTCCTTTGTTTCTACCTCAGCCCTGGGCGAAGTTGACTTGTGTCCTTCACGCTCTTCTCCTCCTGTCTTCTATTGTTTTGCCAATTTCACAGCATCGCGCGCTGCCTGGATCTTAGCCTCTGCTACCTCTTTCCTGTGCTTCTCAGCTAGCTGCGCCATCCTGAGCTTTGTTTCTTCCTTTTTACACTGCGTGGCAAACTTGTCTTTTTCCAGCACGGAGCCTATTACAGCATGCCACTCTGGCGGCCAAGACCCGAGGACTGCCTAGATAACATCATTAGTTGCCAGATAAGGTTAGTTATGCCATGTCTTTGTGAGGTCCTTCATTGCCCTAATAAAGACATGGTGGAAATCCACATTTAACTCTGCAAAGCTTTGCAAACTAGTGTATATTTTGGGTGACAACTGCAGCTTGCGATTAATCCCCATTGGGATACTCATTTCCATCAAGATCCAAAAGATCTTGCTTTCTTTTATGTGTTGGGAGTCCTTGGTCGCCCACAACAAAACATACTTCACTACCTATGGAAGGTCTGGCGTGACTGAAGGGAATTAGCTATCTTCTAGTAGCTCCCATGCCACCAGCACAATCGATAGCTAGAGCCACACATAGTGGAATGTCTTTCCCTACTCCTGTGCCTCGTGACAGTTTGCAAGGAACTCGCCTCATAGATAATTCACCCATTTGAACTAGATTCCTTTAGCACATTGGGCTGCTAATGCAGTCACAGGTGTGGGCACCTCATCCGCGTGGCACTTCCGTATCACCTTCCCTGCTAATATTTGTGTTGTTACCTTGACTGCATGATTGTTAATGCTGGAGATGGCATGTCCCCGCTTCTTCTTATCCAATTTGAATTTCTTCTTCATAGCTTCCGCGAGGGCCAACTCACCACCTTTTCCTTCTATTATATTTGTTGGACCCTCCCCTGAGTATGGCAACCATGTGATCCGATGGATCAAATGGTCTGTGATGGGAATGAGCTCATCTAGCCATAAACACCCATCATACACCAAGCAGAGTAGCTGCCTGATGATGAAGACAGTCACTTTAGCGCAGCGGTAATGCGGTACCCAGAGCAAATTGAGCAACCCGATTTTATCTACACCCTTGAGCCATGTCCACAGCTCTAATTCGATCATTCCAGCAGTCGTTTCAATCCGTCGGTGCATTAGTTGCTCAGTTGCTAAATGCGAGAATTTCTCATGATCTGCGAGGTCCCAATCTTTGAACTTTAGTACAGGAACCCATGCTAAGTGCATCCCCTTAAAAACAATGTTATCTGAGAGCAAGAGAATTTGCAGGGAGATCTCGCTCTCGTCTATGTCCTTTGGCACCTTAGTTTTTCCCTTGCACGGAGGAACATATTCTAGTAATTGGGTAATAGGTTCCGTACCTTGGGTTTCAACTTCCATTTCCGAATCCTCCTCATCTGCCAAGATTTCTTCAGATTCTTCCTCGTCTGCCTCTAGATTAATGGCCTTCCCCTTCTCCTGCAAAGTGAACTTGTTCCTCTATGGGTTTCTTGGTGAGATGCGCATCGATGGCATAACATGCTTATCCTTCTTTGGTCTCAATGTCTTGGGTGATTTAGGGACTTTGACTACCACTTGAGCACTTCTAGGGAAGCTTCTACTACCTCAATTTCCTTTGCAGCTTCCTCGGTTGTCAACATCATTCTATTTAGGAGGTCCTGCATCTCCTTCGGTAATCTCTCAAACTTTGAACTTGCTCTCAAAGCCTCAAAATTCACATGGTCCATACACACCTGATAGCGCAACAACTGAATTTTCAAAATGGTAAGTGTTTTTCGCTGGATAGCAACCTGTGATTTATAGGGCCTTTTGAATTCAATCCGACCACAAATTTCAAGAATCCAATCCATAAATTTCACCTTAAATGTCTACTGCCCACTCCATTTGGCCACAATCCAACCATCAAATCATGAAGAGTGACTTTAACGACCACTTTCGCGTGGACCTGCACACTATTTCCATGAATAGCGCAGCTACCTTCGCATTGCTGCAGACCCTGTGACACTTCCCTGCTTCGCGTAGTCTTGAAATCGCATAGCTCCCCAACCTAGGTAGTGTAATTTATAGTCTTGCGCCTCCTTTCAACTGCTTGTAGTTCTAAGACTGTTCTACTGTCACATAGTTAGATGTTTGGGTCACCTGTGTATGGCTTCAATAGATTGCCATTCACCTTTCCTAGGAAAGGATCTCCATTCAACTTAACCAACTAGAGTGCTTCACCATCGGTTATCTCCTTAATAACATAGGGCCCTAGCCAATGCATTCTGAAGTTCCTTGGAAATTTATCAAACTTACTATCATACAATAGTACCAAGTCATTCACCTTAAAGGTGCGTAGCTTAATATGTCGGTCATTCCACGCTTTTTCACGCTGCTTTTGGACCTATTCGTGAAACATAGCCAAAAATATTTCTTCTTCAAGCTCATCCAGTTGCGCAAGCCTCTCTTCCAAGGCTCCTCGATCCATCATACTTGTGAGGGCTACTACACGCAGACTAGGCGCGATGTATTCCATAGGCATTATGGCTTCAACACCATAGACAAGCCTAAAAGGGGTTTGCCCCGTCAGCTTTTTACATGTTGTTCAATAAGCCCACAATACTGTAGGTATGCGTAGGTCCCAATTACTTTGTTGAGCATTGCAAACCTTGGTCAAATCATTTTCAAGCACTTTGTTGAATGCCTCCACTATCCCATCAGCCTGTGGGTGATAAGGTGTGCTCTTCTGATGATATACTTGAAATTCCTCTGTTAGTGCGTTGATCGTCTCATTCAGGAAGTGCATACCATGATCACTCATCAAGATCCTTGGGCATCCAAATCATGTGAGCACATGCTCAAATAGGAACTTCGCGGCCATCATGCCCATGTAATCCTTCACTGGTTGCGCTTCTCCCCAACGAGTCAAATACTCCATCGCAGTGATAATGTACCTTGCCCCTGTCTTCCATTGTTACTGAATGGTTCCTACAAAATCTATCACCCACTATTCGAAGGGTTGCAACATCATTTGTGGATTCAAAGGCATTTCATCCCTCCACGATGGCCTACCTATTCTTTGACATACATCACATGCCTTGCAATATTCTTTTGAATCTTGATGAAGGGTTGGCCACCACAACTCGGTGCGTAGAATCTTCTGCATTTTTTCTCTCCCTGTGTAATTTCCTCCCACAGCACCCCCATGAGCTTCCGTGAGGATGCTGCTTCATTCAAACTCAGGTACATACCATTGCAATATCTCATCAATCCCTATATTGTATAGATTCCCAACAATGACAGAGAAATCTACCACGCCCACCACTAATTCCTTCTTTTGCTGGACATAGTATCCTTCTGATGTAGTTCCTATTGTTAGGAAGTGTATTATATCTTTGAAATGACCATCCGTGACACGCACTACAAATAGCTACGCATCAGGGAATCCTTCTTCCAATTTAGTAGGTTGCTCCCCTATTTCGATGCACGATAGATGATCTAGTCCCGCGTTCAATCATCCAGGTTTCGCAACAACTTCAAAATCGTACTCTTGGAACAATAAGATCCATCTGCAGATTCAACCTCCCAACACAGGCTTATTGACCAGGTACTTCAGCGTGGAATGATCTGTATACATTTTAAAATGGCCTCCTAGCAAGTAGTGTCGGTACTTCTGGAGTGCATACACCATAGCTAGCTCCTCATGTTCAGTGGTAGAGTAGCTCTTTTCTGCTTTGGATAACCTGTAGCTTGCAAATTTGATAGGGTGGTCCAAGCCTTCTCCACCATCCTATGTTAGTACTGGCCCCAGTGCTATACATGACACGTCGACATGTACATGAAACTCTTTCTTCCAATTTGAGAAGACTAGAATTGGCATGGTAACCATATTTTCTTTCAATATATCCAAGTTTTTCTTACAGTCATCGTTCTAGTAGAACGTGACATCCTTCTTCAAAAAATTTTTCATTGGCGCAGTGATCTGGGCATTATTAGCCTTTGATAAACTTTCTATAATATCATGTATGTCCCAAAGTAGCGCGCAACTGTTTCACACTCCTCACACTTCCAAGTTTAGTATCACTGCGATCATCACGGGGTCTACCATCAATCCTTGTCTGCAAACCACATGCCCCAATATGTTCCCAAAAGGAATGCAGAACACACACTTCTTGAGATTGAGCGTGATCTGTATCTGCAACAAGTATCCAGCATCAAGCGCAAGCTCGCTACATGGCACTTAACCAGCCCAAATACAGTCCAGTCATCAAAATATACCTCCAGGAAATTATGAATAAATTCCTTGAATGTTGCAACAACCACACACAAGAAGATTGTAGGTGCATTCTTCAATCCAACCAGCATTACAGTATATTGAAAGAAACCCCACTTAGTTGCGAAGGTTTTCTTGCTCCTATCCTTCGACGCGATTTTGATCTGGTGGTACCCAGAGAACCCATTAGTGAAGGAATATGCTTGTTGGCCACCTACATTGTCCAACAATTCATCCGTGAACAGAGTCAGGAAAGGATCATGCACACAAGCATCAGTCAGTTTTCTGAGATCCATGCATATCCTTATCTCATCGTTCTGCTTCTTCTCTTGCGCCACCATTGGGCTTACCTAGTCAAACTCTTCCACAAGCTTAATGATGCTTGCTGCTAGAATTTTGTCTAGCTCTAAGTAGACCTTATCCTTTTATTTCGGATTGAGGCAGTAAGGCCTCTGCTTAACCAGCTTCACGCCGAGTTTTATTGTGATCTTCATCACTCCTAGGGCTCCGATTATTCCTTTCAAATCTGTAAATTTGGTAGGGAGCAAATCCTGATATTCACATATTAATTCAGCAAGCTTATCCACCATTGCATCATCCCAGTAGTCTCCAATATTTGTGAACTTGGGTTCTACCTCCGTACCAATGTTCACCTGTTTAGTTTTCACCGGCACAATTATATCAAGGTTCTCAATTTGCGGTCCTTGAACCTCTCGGTGGCCTTCTATTTCCAGAATGTTAATCTTTTGCAGATCCTCATCCTCCTCTTTAGCAGTTACATTATAACATTCCAACGTGCGACTCAGCTGAGTAGCCCATTCCGGTTGAATCAAGTCTAAAGGATCCTGCGGTATCCTAAAGATGACTGCTTTCACTTCTTGTAGTGCTTCATCAATATTGTCAAACCCATCCTCAAAACTGAATTTCATCATGAATACTTCATGCAGGATATCCCATTTACCTATCCCATGGTAGATCTCTATTTCTATATACCAATTTATTGGGATAACATCCAGGGTATGACAAAACAGGTGCACCCACTCAGGTTGTGGCTTTTCTCCATAATCCTGCGTCAATTTGGCCAAATGCGTGCGTGGATCATTCTGTCCATTGTACTTGTCTATCAGTCGCATCTTAGGTTTCCCAAATCGTGCTTTCATCATCCTCCTGCATTCAGACCAATCATCAAAGCTTCCCTTCTGCGTACCCCACCATCTTACGGGTGTAGTGTGCAATGCCTAGTCCAAGGCCTAGAAGCGTTGCTTTTCTAGCAACTCCCTTTCGAATGCATCCAAAAATATATCTACCTCATTTAGACCATCATAAATAGGCATATTTATTACCTCTGATGACACACAATGCAACAATTGGGTCATCATGTTGCAATTCAGCGTAGTTACCTCATGTAACCGGTCTTGCGAGCATTATATTTCTTCATCGAAGTCTGAAATGCAGGAACTCTCGCGATCCCACATAATCCGTCCATCCATGGTGGGATTCACCCAATCTTGGTCTCGCGATGTTATATTATAGATGCAATCCAGATCATCATCGTTCTCATAATCACATATTGGTTCTATATAGGGTGATCCTTTAATAGGATCCAGGGGTATTATTACGCGCAATGATTTCTTCTCAAAGATCATCTCTCGCTTCTTTAGATTGATTACCCCATTCATATCAGTAACCCAGTCAATTCCTAGGAGTGTAGGGTAAGGATTTTTGTCATCCACTATCTCTATTACTTCAAATTCTACCAACAGGCTCGCTCCCTCAATGTCCACGGCCACCCCCTGCAACTGCCCCATGGGGATGATTTTCTGCTAATTCACCATCCTTAGCTGAATTGGAGAACATTGTAGTGCAGGTCTCGCCATTTGTTCCAAATTCTATTTTGATAGAACATTTGCATCCGACCTCAGGTCCAAAATGACCTGATCCATTTCATACTTTCTTATTTGTTCGGTTAGTCTCATCTCCCGTCCCGTCCTTGTTTTATGCTTGCCAATCTTTTGCAATATGTGCGCCTCACCTAGTACAGTTCCATCACATCTATTGATGAGTTCTTGTAGCCTTTTACGACCTTACTATCTTGTAGTAACTTCATATAGATTTCCAAGAAATTTGTGAGCGTAGAGGGGTCCATCTTCGGCTCAGGTTTATCCTTTCTTCCTGAAGTGGAGGCCTCAGCAAAGCTCTTCTTAGCTTCCATGAAGACTTCTCGAGCATGCTCCAAATCAAACTCAGCCTCCTTTATCGGGGCCTTGCAAACCCATGTACTGTCTTCTGGCTATTTCCACTTATCATCTCCTGTCACGATTCCACTCCAGAGTACTATATCTACGTTCGAATCTTCCTCGTGTGGCTCAGACCTCATCATCTACAAGTTCTGAGTCGGGGGAGGTAGTAGCACCCCTTTGTCACATATCCTAGCTATCAACATAGGACAATCTTCTATCTCATGATAAAAAAATGTACAATACTTTCACGGTGAATGTGTTGCATTAGTGCAATCGTGGGCATAGTGTCCTTGTCCTCCACAATTGTAGCAAATCAACTGTCCTCGACGTCTACTAGGGCCCCCTCCACCTTGGCCTCTCCTGTGCCCTTGAAATCCCATCTGCGTTGTTCCTACGTTCTAGTCGAGGGGCCACATTTTGGCCTGAACCCTGTAGGCAGGAGTTATATCCATCATCAATTATTAGCTCCTGCAAGTATGCTCATCATGTCCTACAAACCTACAAAATTTGCAGAGCAGTTGTTGTAGTGCTTGTACATACTTCTATAGCAAGTGACAGTTATTTGTAGCATGTTTTCTAGCTACCTAACATATAGCGCACCATAAATAAGGTGCCATGCTAGGTCCTACTTAAGATTCCAGCATTAAAGGCATCGGTCCTCCTCCTACAAGGTAATTTTCAAATACTGGGCAACGGTCTTTTTCATGACCCTGACTCTTGCATTTCAAGCAATATACCTCCTTGCATATCTCTGGTCGAACCATCCTATCATTCTTCAGACTTTGCATTTCAAGGCACCAATTTTTCAACTATGCATGAATCTGCTGAACTCCTAGATTAAGATCCTACATCAGAGTCTCATGTAGTCTCATCGAAATCTCCAAGCCTCTGCCTGAGTTTTTATCTTCTGCTGCAACAATGCACTCCTTAAGTGGGGTAGTAGCGATGCCACAAACCACTCATGATATTGATCATTTCACAAATTCATGTTGGCTTCATGGATTGTACATCTCAGCCTTTGATCAAGTTCCCAAGGCATCTCGCCTGGTTGCATCATGATCTCTTTGAATCCCACAATTGACTGCGCCTCAAATTTAGGCCTACTAAATTCCCTATTTAGTGCTTCCCGAATCTACTATTTTAGCATTTAGGTTGTCGTTAGAGTACTTAATATACCAGGTTAGCATGCAATCTTGTAAAGCACTAACCAATGTTGCCTTATTTATGTGATCATCTGTAACACATTGAGCTTCCCATACAGCGATCACAATGAACTAGAATGAGTTTGGGTACTCATTTCCCAAGCCTCTGAACAAAGGAAACTTTAGTTTTTGCTATACTGAACAATGGTGGAGGTGGAGATGGTACAGGTGAAGTTGGAGGCGATGGCGGTGAAGTCGGAGGTGGTGTGGGTGGAGGTGGTATTCATGGGAATCCTTTTCTTATTAACTAAATAGCACTTTGCGGAGAGACCTTCATTATCACTTCTTCGTCCCTTCATAGAGGTGAAATAAAGGGGCTATACTCTGGACCCTTATTTCCTTCATTCCTGTAAGTTTTTCCACTTCGCGTAGTCTGAAACATCAAGGTAGTTGCATAACTAGTTTTTCGCACAACAACATTTTAATCCAAGTATTCAAAGATTTTACGAACTTACCTCGTGGTCCTTTGAAAAGGCGTCACTCTTCTGTGCCATAGTTGACTGAGGCATCAACCATGAATTCAGTCACAAATCCTCCTACGACGTGATCGAGCCAATGATTGACAGTACAGGCGATCTTATCCTCTGATGCTTCCAACCTTTGCACTAGCTCTGGGGTCCACACAATAGGACCATTAAGTTTCCACCTTCCTTGGCTATCTGCTAGCTTCAAAATCCACTCGTATAGCTCAATAGGGAAGGAATAGAAAAAGATTTCGTGGATCTTTGTATATAGGTATCGGTCCAACAACTGTTCATTTTACAGTCATGGGTTTCTATTCTCCTACACCGCGAATTCATGGATATTTCTATCCAACAAGTCTCCAATCTCCTTCTTAGTTGGATTCCAGTGATATGACATCACACATCTCTTATGCAGATTTTGGTGCCCGCAACAGAACCATTTGTTGGCTTGAGGGGGCCTGACCCAGGTTCAACGTTAGTTAGCTAAACAAATCCCTACACTACTGGCCCTTTTGGCATCATCCTGTGGGGAGCGGACTGATGTCTCACCCGAAGCAATATGGGGGGATGTTGGAACCAAGTTTCTATACCCTTGAGATGGTTGTGATGTTGTTTGATCTCTTCTATCCCTGCCTTTGCACAAGTGATCTTGCTCTAGGGCTTGTAAGACAAGCCGTCTGTTTCGGCTTTCAATACCCTCGTGAAAGTGCATGATCGACCTTCGCACAGCTCTAAGTTGTAGCTCAGGTACTTTCACACTGTTAGGACAACGAACTGTGATATCTCCTAAACTAGGCTAGGTATCTTATTTATCTTATTAACCGATCTTAGTTAGCTTCACGTAACATAATTCTTACTTGCATTTACTTAACCAACACATTTATAGACATCCGCACATCATATAAGCATTATAACTGAAATTCATACCCAACATAACAAGATGCATAAACAAGGAATAATGACGCATAAATTGTAGAATACTTCTCTTTATTGATTATTTCGGATGATTACAGACTCGACCCGCCCTGCGCACTCAGCTACAGGGGTCCGCGCACTCAGCTGCGAACTGCTACCCTAGGCCTCTATGCACTCAGCTACAGAGCCTCTACCTACGCTAAGACTTAGACTTATTTCTCTAGTTTATGACTTTCTTCCTCTTCATTTCCCTAAACTACCTAGATCTTAGCTCTATTTATACAATCCCATGGTCCGCGAACCATGGGTAGATCTTTTACAGGCGACATTACGTTTCCAAAATAAGGGTGGACAACCCTATGACTCTTTAACACCTATGTGCTCCATGACCACAAAATGTGAGTCTTTACACTTGGATTGCAAAATTTGTCCAAAATATGGGATTTTAGCCCCAAAACTACCCTTGGGGGATCTCGCGCCCGACAGTTATTGGGCCCATTCCATGGCGCAAACCTGATGGCACAACATGAACTTTGTTTATGCCATCGGGTGCCCCCATAAGCCTCTATCAATGATTAAGGTTGACTATAGATCAGCGATCAATATCGATTATGGGAGCACCCTGGTGGGATTTCTCCTTATTAGTGTGTGTCCCCATAGAGTTACTACAAGCGAGCACGTGTGTCATCACCTTGTCACTGCTCCATCACAACCATGTCTTTGCCACCTCATCCTGTCATGTCCTCCAATAATTTCATCACATCACATGCAACATATGAAATTATTAATGTTTTTCCCCCATTTTTCCATTTCTCCCCATAAATATTGTTACCCTCATTCCCTTCACTTTATCATTTTTAGTTTCTTTTATTTGTAACACGTTGCAGTTTTCCAACTCAAAGCTCAAGTCATCATCAATTGTTCGGTAACCAGGTAATTACACATCTTTCCCAATTGTCTAGTTGTCGAAATGTCAAAGAAAACAACATTAGAAGGTTCTTCCTCTCACATTCCTCTCATGGACACCGAGAGGGATGATTTCGACCCAATTTTCTCCCTTGATTTAATGGAACTTTTCCAATTTATCCTAGCCAACTAGAAGGAATCCCCATTGTATACTGCAGTCATCAAGTTTGGCCTTCTTGCTGTCATAATTCCCAAAACCTATGTTTTTCATGAATTCATCTATTGGTTGGGCCCTTCTCTCTATCCATAGAAATTCTTTGTGATGAACAAATTAGGTGAAAATATTTTCCAAGTGTCTTCTCTCCTAATTCAAAAAACCCTAGTTTTTCCCTCATCAAATTCTTACACATTGTTTTCAAAGGAAAACCTATTGTCAACCTTTCAAAATCTATCTAGAAAAGGCTCAGACCATATGATTTTATTTTAATGCCTTCAGAACAATATTTTCCTGTGGAACCTACTGAGTTTTCTCTTCAAATTTTTACCGAAGATGTAAGGTCGGTTCTGAAAATTATTTCCAAGGTTTTGGGAACAAAGGATACTCATGTTATTGATCGGGCAATTCTGGGGATGTTTAATTTGATGTTGCAACCTGAGTTAGTATTTGATATACTTTCTTATCAATAATTAATGGTTAATTTTCAATTGACAGACCTTGCTCTCATTGGATGTTTTAGGTTTCCCTCATTGGTAACCTACCTCTTTTTGTATACTCATGTGGAAATATTCATGCAATTGGGACTAAATATAATGGATTTACATAAAGACAAGAAATTAGTGGTATTTTGGACAGATATCAAAAGTCATGTTGATTATGAGAGGTTTATATATTTCACTAATTATTTCTTGTAAGTTGCTTCGTCTATTATAAACAACCTTCCCCCACCTTGTATTTTTCCAAAGGCTCAAGCTCTCCTTGAGCTTAGAAAAGATGTTAAAGTGGGTGATTGGTTCCAGTTTGAAGATCATGCTTAGATTAGAATATATTGGGTTGAAGTTTCCCCTTACAAGCTTCCTACGTTTGTGCCTATGACTTTTTTTCTTTGGAATTCATTAGGAAAATTTTAAATGTTTATCATATACATTTCGTCCCATCAACACTAGTAGAAAATGGGGAAATTAGTGACCAGGTGACTAAAAAAGTTAGTCACTGCAACTTTTCCAAGTCAAATACTACAAAAAATGAGCAATCTTAAGTGAGCCAACTAAAAACGACTAACATAAATGACTAATTTAGTCTCGGGTTAAAATATATGACTAACATGAATGACTAATTTAGTCTAGGATCAAAAGTATGACTACCCAACAAGTATTACAATAATACCAATCAATCGTTTATGTTACTTATTTTAATTGTGTCACTTTAACAATATAAACTTACAAGTGATAGGGGATTCCAAGGTTTTTATAGATTGGCTGAAAGATTATACTTCCTTAAAAACTTCTTTATTGGATGAGTGGATGATTAGATTTATGGATTTGATTAGAATCTTCAATGTTATATCCTTTCATCATATTCACAAGGAATTAAATTCAAGTCTAACCTATTACCCAAAATGGAACTAAGCTTAACACCTCCTTTTGCAACATGATATAACCACCTATATATATTGTAATTGTTAGGGTCCCACCCTAACCCCCTTATTTATGTAGTGGGATCACGTCATAATAAAGAGTCAATAAAGCCCATATTTATAATTGTAAGTGGTTAACCTGCTATTTATTATGGGACCATAGTTAGTTGCAAATGGGCCTAGTATTAGGTAGATGGTATTAATAAAACCCATGGTATTGATCCATGGTATTACATGTATGATTCATATATAAAGGATAGAGACTCCCTGTGAGGAGCATTGTGTCTTATTTTTGAAGCGAGCTCTACTCTATTGGAGGTTGCCCCCTCGAAGAGGCCAGTGAACATTGCTTTCTGAATAATAAAATATTTGTTGTTGACTCTCATTATTCTATGTTCTGGGTATTTTTCTTCGCATATTCTATATTTGGGTATCTTTTGCAGGTTAAAAGCATAACAAGTGGTATCAGAGCTCTTTCCAGGGCTGGTGGGATCTCCATTTCTTAGAATTTTTTTTTTGGCTAGAGACGTGTTTCGGCGTCTTTAAACCACGGGATCTATCGTTGAGCACATAAACCTGTGGATTTGGGGAGGCATGCATGCAGGAAATACAAGAGGTGGTCACGCTTGTTGGACTCCCTTTTAACCACTATCTGTACCCCTTCGAGTAGTAGCGCATTAGACAGAACCGCGTATGGACTATCTTCCACGTACCTTCTAGGTATATTGGAAGCCCCCTAGCTCCTCTGCAACCTAGCCATAGATAAACCATCGGCCGTCTTGCTGCTACAGTACACCGAGAACAGCACTCGGAGAGATTACTCGCCCATACAATAGGGTAGTCGGGTTGTATGGCTACGGGTACGGTTGATCCTCCTTAGTTAGAGCCCTGAAACATTGGGCCGAGTACTACTGTCAGACCCTTATGTATATTGCGATATGTAGCACCTGACACTCCTCGAGACCATAGCTCCCTTTTATCTTAGGATCATGCATCATCTCGGCCAGATCCGCTCGTGCAAAGGAGTGCAGTAGCAGCAAACATCAGTCTGATTTATTAGATCCATCAGATCCGCAGCAGCAATCTGTTCCGCCGCTCAAAGCTATCTGATCCGCCATCAGATCTCTCAGATCCACCTAATCTGAGTAGTGTGTGGGGTTCCTATACTGGAGCATGATTTTCACAGGACTTTTGACAGCATTGGCATTTTGAGGATTCAGCGACTGCAGTATTCCTAAGGAAGGAGTACGATGAGCTGAGCACGGTGGTACCATTCAATTCTTAGTGAAAAAAAATTTTGGCGGTCCCAAATTTTAAGAGCATCAGGTCGGTGCATGGTAGCAACTAGAGCTCAAGTGATGGCCAATGAGAGGATGGACAAACTTGAACAAATCTTGCAATCCATCCAAACTCAGCTTGACAATCTAACAATATTAGTCCCGAGCGCAATTCCGAAGGGCAAGGAGGTAGCCCATGAGGAAGAGTATATTGGCAATGGACACAGTGAGGGTTAGTCTAGCCATTCTCCTCACCTCTGGGGCTCCCAAAAACAATAATCCCGTCCGAGACCTCCCAAGTTAGATATGCATAAATTTGAGGGTTCTCACCTAGTAGCCTGGATAGCACTAATGGAGCAGTATTTCAATTTGAATAACATCCTAGATGATGAGACTCAGCTTATGGTGGGGAGCATGTACTTGGACAATGAAAGGTGGCAATGGTGGGAATGGCATCAACGTTGCAATGCACCTTTTAGGACTTGGGACAAATTCAAAAAAGATCTTACAGACCGCTTTGACCAGGAATCTGCTTTTTTGGGTCGTCTTACTAAGCTCCGATAGACTGGCACAGTGGATGAATATATTACAGCCTTTGAAGCCTTAGCCTTCTACACTAGGGGTCTCTCAGATGTGTTCTACATGGAATGTTTTATCAGCGGTCTTAAAGAGGCCATAAAAGCACACGTCCAACTGCACCACCCTCCCACATGGATTGAGGCTTGCAAGGTAGCTCGTAACGTGGAACGTCCGTTAGCAGCCCTGGCCACTCGCCCAAATTTTACCGCTAAGGGTTGCCCCACACAGGCTCACAGCACGACTCAAACACTTAAGGTTCAAAAGGTGTCACCAGTAGAAATGGCCGAAAGAAGAAAGCAGGGATTA
>APFE030186951.1:247243-326099 GCA_000404065.3 Pinus taeda | reverse complement strand
AACATAATATCCTGCAGATTCAGATGACCAAACCTCTGATGCCAGAGTTGCTCAGCTGTCGACTCTCCTGCAACCATGGCTTGCTTTGGTATACTTTTTGCATCCATCCTGTACAGGCTTCCAACTCGCATGCCTGTTGCAACAGTTTCATCCCTGCAATCCTTTATCACACAGTGAGTCTTGAAGAATTCAACATGCATATCCTGGTCAACCATCATGGATACAGATATCAGGTTTTTCTTTATTCCAGGGACATATAACACATTTGAAAGGTGACTGATTTTTCCATTAGGCAACTTAACTGAAATCACCCCATGACCTTCAATCTGATATCCATTATCATCCCCTAGATATATTTTTGATCCATTTATAACTTCTTCATGACTGTCAAAAAATTCTTTATTACCTGTCATGTGTGATGATGCTCCAGAATCGACATACCAGATGTCATCTTCGTTTGATGCTGTTAGGGCACAGTCGACTGTGAACAGTCGAAATTCATGACTGAAGTCTTCTTCTTCTTCTCCAAAATATCCTCTGTGTTTTGGATTTACCTGTCTCCTCCTTGCCTAATCGGCCTGCTTCTTATGATAACAATATCTCTGTATATGACCCATTTTCCCACAATAAAGACATTTCTTTTCATAATGATTTGCAAGCATACCTTTCTGAGAGTGCGGATTCTTCTGTGATGTTCCTCCTCTTTGCTTTGGTTGCTGCTGTGACTGCCTTCCTTTGGATAGTCTTCGTTTTGCCACCAGCGCGAGATCGTCACTTTGGGGGTTCAGATTCAGGTTTTGCCTTCGATCTTCCTCTTGCTGCAAGATCGCAGTGAGATCATCGAACGAGGGTGCTTTCTCCCTTGCCGAGACTCCAGTGATAAAAGTTTGAAAATCATCACGCATCCCATTCATCGTAATTGCAACAGGATCTTCATCAGCCACCACCATTCCAATGGCCCCCAATCCATCCTTAACATCTTTGATTCGCACTACAAATGCAGTAGTAGACTCCCTTTCATCCATTCTCATCGAAAATAGCTTGCTTTTTAGAGCCAAAACTCTGTTTGTATTATGGGTCTCATAGAGATTTTTGATTTTCGTCCAGATCTCAGCGGACGATTTACAATCTCTGATGTGTGCAATGACATTGTATTTCACAAACATCTTCAGCAGGACTTTGGCTTTGTTTTCTCGTTTTTCCCAGTCTTCCTTCTGTTGGGCTGCTGTCGGTTTCTGCTCGTCGCCTGTCACTATAGCCCAAGCATTCGCACCTTCGAGCAGAGTCTAGATCTTGAACTTCCAGTTTGTGAAGTTCGATCCATTGAGTTTACCAGACTCGTTAAGGTAAGACTCCATTGTGTTACTCATTTTGAATCTATTTAACAGCAAAAAACAATACCTGTCAGATCGATCTGTTGCCTCTGCTACCGATCTGCAGTGTCTGGCACTCGCGCTCCAATGAGCAACTTCGGCGTTTCCAACACAGCCGAATCACCGATCTGATCACAGTTGATCCGATCCACCTCTTCCGGATTGATCTGCCACTTCGCCGATCCTGCTCTCCTTGCAGATCGCCAACACGAAGTCGAGGTTTCCCGCAGATCTCCTCTGGCGCCTTCCCGATCTGTCTCTCTCGGACTGATCTGCACCTCTGCCGATCTGCTCCGTTTGCAAACCGCCAAACGAAGTTCACACTGTTCAGGGATCTCCTTGGCGCTACCCCGAGCGAAAAATCCGCGCTAATTAAAAATCACTTAGAGTATAAAAATTGGCGCGTTTTTTCGGGCAAAATCCGTGCTAATCGAGCTTTCTGGCACAATGGCGCGATTTCTCCCTCAAAATCCGCGCTCTGGCGCGATTTCTCCCTGAATTTCTGTGTTCTAGCGTGATTTCTCCCTGAAATCCCGCGCTAATCGGTCTTCTGGCGCGACTGTCAGCGCAAAATCCGCGCCAATCGGCCTTTCTGCTCAGAAAAAAATTTTCCGAGTCCGAGCCAAGTGTTCTGCAGTCCACCTGCTCAATCGAGCACAGAGCTCTCGTGTGCACACACAGCCACACAGGCACTTCCGCCACACAGGCAAGCTAGCTTCTACAGGCACTTCAGCCTCACAGGTGACAAAGATCAGGCTCACTCAATCTGAGCTTTGATACCAAGATAAAATATGCACTGAATTGAAAAGAAAGAGATGTAGCTCTCAGGTGTGGCCTGCACCTGGAGACTACACTCACAAAACTTGAGAGATGTCTCTCGTTCACTCTATTACGCATCAATCAAAGGATTACATCATTAAATACAATACTAGGAAATAGGAAGTTGTACCCAAACCCCATAACTATAGGAACTAATCCTAAACTAGGGAGAAAGTTACAACAATGTAACCATTTTCTCCATTAATAATAAAATAATATTAATTATTCTCAACTTGTGTTGCGCTTGTTTTGAGTGTTAAGAAACCCCAACTAGGAGCAGATCTCACGGTGGAGTAATGGGTGTCCTAGGAGAGGAATGATTGATGGAGTTTGTTGACAGCCAAAGGGAGGGCTTCCTAGGTGTGAGGATGCCCTAGCCCGAGGTAGATGCTACAGCGAGGATTGGTCACTCGTGGTCTGTTGGAGGGCACTGTGAGAGTGGACCAAGTGTGAACGTGGATTGGGCATTTATGGTGTGTTAGAGGACAACGTGATAGTGTCCAATTTGGAGCCCAATGTGCACAATCTTTATGGACTTAGTGGCAGAAGAAGAGCTCAAGGGTCTGATCAACCAAGTGCAGATTGAGCAGCTCTAGACTTGTGTGTGGAGAAGGACTTCTCTAGCAAATGATGGGCAGTCCTCCTAGCATGTGTTCATTATGGGAGATGGGCATCTTGCAATGATAGGTGGCAGCCCTTCGCGCCCTATGTTGGTCTTCATTGGAGCAGCACAAGAAGACCATAGCCGGTTGAACTCCCTAAGTAGCTGAGGAGCAGCAGTGGGCAGATTGAGAGTTGTGAACAAAGGGAGTTGTGAACAACTCGACAAGAGTCTCGATGTGTTGTGCCCTTGATGAACTAAGGCACAACTAGTGAGAAAATTGGATAGCCGAGGTTCAGTGGCCAGATGGACTTAGATCATTGATAGAGGCAGTGCTGCAGATTGGGAGTCAAAGGACTGTGCAGGTACAGGGTAAGACCAAGGTAGCTGTGAGGAGATTTACATCAGTTGGACGATCAGAGTATCTTGTTGAGGGTAGATTGGTTTTCGATGCATTGACACCAAGCCCCAGTTTGTATTCTTGTACCAGTGGATGTATGAGGACCATTATCCCTGGTACGAGAGCCCTAGACTATTGTATTATTCAGTTTGATTAATATAATGAATTTTGGTTGTTGTACAGATTTGTACAATATTTTGTAAAAAGTTGTCTATATTTTGTGCACCAGTAGATTTACTGTTGTTTATATTCCACTGTGCAAAGTAGTTTTGTTGTGATTCTTGGTTTGGTAGCGTCATAGATTTAAGACTCTATCCCATACACCAAGATCATGGAAATTCAACAGTGTGCACAAATTTGGCCTCTCAAGGGATGCGAATTTCCCTAACTCTTTTGGAACCTTGTACTTAAGTAGATCCTTTCCCTTGGAAGCCTCTTGGTTATCCTATACCATATACCTAGAATATCTATTAGGTGACCTTTTCACATACCAGGACTGCTCCCATTGATAAAAAATTGTAAATAGCAGGGGGGTTTGGTTGTGGTGACAGTGGGCCATCACTCCATTGTTTTACCTAGACCTAGTATTAGCCTTGTAGGGTACCTGTCTCCAAGGCCTGCTAGATTTTGGGGCAACAGGCACAAAATAGGATGAAGCAACAACCAGATCAAATCACAGTGAAAGGGAATTTAAAGTGGGAGATTGGGTGTTTATGAGACTTCAAACATATAAACAAATGTCCCTCAAGCAAAAAAAGGAGGACAATAAATTAGCTCCTCGATATTATGGCCCCTATAAGGTGTTGCGGAGGATTGGAAGTATGGCTTGCAAAGTGGAGTTGCCTCCATCTTCACATGTACATCTAGTCTTCCACGATTCTTTCTTAAAGAAGGTAAATGGTGATAACATCCCAGACCAAACTATTCTACCAAAGTTTAATGAAGAAGGAAAAATAATACTACAACCATAAATAAATTTGGAAACAAGGACTAAGCAGCTAAGAAATCGAGCAATTACTGAGTACCTCACCAAATGAAAGAACCTACTAGTAGAAGAAGTGACATGGGAAGAGGAGTTGTTCATGTAGAAACACCTATAGATAGGCAAGTGTTGAGGACAACACGTTTTTGAAGGGGAGCGGCATGTTAAACCCTATACAAGCCCCATGTTAACCCAAAACCCCCTTATTAAGCCCAAGATATTGAATGATTACATTTCTATCGTTATATTGTTATGTGGGCTAGAACCCCTTATGGTTCCATTTTATTATAGTTGTACCCTTTGTCTATGATATATATATATATACACTAAGGAGACCTAGCCTTAAGATCATCAAATATTGCCTTGTTCATTGTATTTATTGCAATGTGGAAAAAGTCGGGAATAAATCCCGATTAAATCCCGATTTTTTTAATTTTTTGGCTGGCCGATTAAATCCCGATTTTTTTATTTTTTTGGCTGGCCATTTACTTTTGCCGAGTTTTTGCCGACTTTTTCGAAAAACTCCCGACTTTAACGACTTTTTCAACTTTTGGACCCTTGCCGATTTAATCCCGACTTCGACTTTTTCCACATTGATTTATTGTAAAAAGAGGTTTCCCCCTCATAGAGCACTGTAATTATTGGTCTCTTATTATTTTTAAAGCATAAGGATCATAGAAAACCTAATCTGAAAAATTATGCAGTCAAGGGACGTACCAACAGACAGCGAGGAAGTCCATAGCATGAAGGAGACAGGAGGTGGCAGAGGCAGCCAACAAACTAGGCTGACAAGGTATCAGGGCTTATCACTAGTAAGACGCAATAGTCGTGCAAAGAAAACAGTGGATGAACGAATCCAATCGACAACAGGGACATGAGTGCAGAGGGACAGGGTTGAACCATCAACAACATAACCGAGCGCAAGAGAGAAGTGTGATTAAGGGTCAATGTAGTAAAGAAAAATGAGTTACTATAAGAGTAATTTCCTGACTGCAGGGCCAAGAAACTTAAGAGGGCATGGATGGGCCAAGCCGCCAACAAAAAAATAGTGCAAGTAGCAAGGTTTGATGCAAGTGGGTCGCAGAGGAGCACCGAGACGAATGTAGTGAGCTGCCAGGATAGCAACTAAGCCACCGATAGAGTATGTAGTAGCCAGCGAATTGGCAATGAGGTGCAATGTTGTGCACATGGTTCCAACTAACAGGCAGAGGCAGTCTACAGAGCATACCAACTACGAACAAGGTGTCGAGGTCTAGCAGGTCTGTAGGAGTGCATAGACGTTAAGAGACAAGCCCGTAGTAGCGTGGTGACAACATGTAACTAACTACCGCTGCCATAAATTTACAGTCACAGGTTTGTCAATGTGATTGGAAGAGGTCAGCTCTCAAAGGGAGAGTTTGAGACTATACCAATCAGGGGATTAGCAATAGATTAATTTTAGTAGGTGTCTCAAAGGACCGAGACAAATCCATAGGGAATATCTTTGCAAATCTATAAACTAGTAATTTTCTTGTGGGTCCTTGAAGGACTAAGCACACAGTGGTTGATCGGATCAAAGATGGCAACAACTAGTCTCAGATTCGAGGACAAGTTGGATGGAACAGTAAGGTAACCTTTGCCTTCGAGGATCAGTTGGATGGAGCATCGAATTTCCTAACTTGGAAGGCAAGGGTTACCTTGCTGCTAAAAGAGAATGACCTTTGGGAGATTGTGGATAAGAAGATCCAATCAAGAATGGATCCAACAAAGTTGGAAGCCCACAAAAAGGACATTAAAGCTCAGCGTGTCAACATGGATGTTGTGAAGGGTCACTGGATTCCTAACTTGACATAAAAGAAGACAACGAAGGAGATGTATAAATTGCCAGTGGACCTATTTCAAAGCAAGAACATGAACAAAAATATGATTCTAGAGAATAAACTCAAATCCGTCCAAATGTCAAAATTTGATAATGTTACTAGTTACTTCATGATGATCGCCCAAACACGAGATCAGCTTGTAGCCACTAGCGAGAAAGTAGAGGACACAAAGCTCATGAATGTGGTATTGAATGGTCTTCCAAAGTCATGGGAACCATTTGTCAAAGGAATATATGCCCAACAAAACCTTCCCAATTGGGAGAGACTTTGGGATGACTGCATCCAAGAAGAGACTTGAGAAGAGTCTAAGGTCGACAAGCAAGAACATGAAGAGGAGAACTTGGCCTTTGTCGATATGGCCAAGAATCGCAGAGGAAAGGATTCCAAAAGTAACAGAGAAAGGGTCAACCTCTCAATGAAGAAAGAATGACTTGAGTAATATCAAGTGCCTCAATTGCCACAAGAGTGGACACTATGCATCACAATGTTTGAAGAGGAAGAAGGGGAAGCAGAAGTCACAACACGTAGCAACATCAATAGAGGTTCAACTTGATGACTTTGCAATGAAGTTCGAGAAGGAATTTTCATTAGTCTCTTGTCTATCTACCAGCACCAAAACTAGAAGTGCTTGGTACCTGGATAGTGGTGCATCATGCCATATGGAAAAGGCATGAGAGCTATTTAGTAGTCTGATAGAGATTGATTAGATTTACATGTGGAGCTTGGTAATGATGTGAAGTATGTAATGAAGGGGGTTGGAACTATTAAGTTGCAACTAGCGTCAGGAGAGGCATTGGAAGCCAAGGATAGGTTATTCATACCAGAAGTGAAGAAGAACTTGCTCTAAGTATCAATGATAGGGGACATAGGATTTGGGGTCAGACTTGGAAGGGTAGGTGTTCATTCCTCCATAAGAGTTTAGCCCAGACATAGTAGTGGCTATTAGGGTTAGAGAGAGAAGCTGATATAGGTTGATGGGAAAACCTATTCAAACATTAACAAATGCTCAAGAGCATGTGGAGACTCCTAGGAGCCCATTTAGGGAGAGCATGCCTCCGAAGAAGGGCATTGTGCCAAGATAGGTGGGACAACCAGTTCTAGGTGGCTCTTCCAAAGTACCTCCCTCGCTAAGAGGGACTGGTGATGTTTGCAGTTTGCAGCTCGAGAAGATACTTCTACACAGGCCTAAGAGTATGGGCATGTAGAGGTCACCTAACACACCCTAAAACATAGCAATTACTTTAGTGATTAAAGTAATTTCATTTTATAAGATAAAGTGAGTTAATCGAATGAAATGTAAAGATTTTGCATTAGTGAATTAGATGAATCTCAATCGTCAATCTCAAGTGAGGTGAGATATAATCTCAACTACCAATTACTTTGGAGATTAGGGTTATGGATTCAGTCATAAATCAAGCTTATAAAAGAAAGGCTAAGCCAAAGGAGAAGACACACAAGACATCTTAAGCACAAGACAATGAGAGTGAGATCTTAGTGGTTGGGTCGAGAAGAACTTCCATTCAAATGTGGCGGGTTTGAGGAAGGTGTAAGGGGCAATAAGGGAGATCCAAATCAGCCAAGTAGGGTTTGATCAGCTTGATCAAATCTATAATATTCCTACTAGAGAAATAACAGCAAATAACAAATACATGCACTAGGAACAACAATCAAAATTTTAAAATCACACACATAAATCAATACACCAAGAAACTGGGTGAAAATGTTGAGCCATTTTATTAATCATAGGTGCATGAGTACATCCAATGATAGAAAGATAGAACCTGAGCTTGTTGAGCAAGCTATGCAAACCCCAGGTGGAATTTTGCTGACCAAGCACTGGAAATGGCCTCAAACTGGTAACACGCACTGCCCAAAAAAAATTCCTACGGCCGCTATAGTGGAACTAGAATTCTTCCCTCAATACTACCTGGAAAATTCTGCAAAAATAGCTATAGCTTCCTCTCACCAAACCCACAAAACCCCAAAACGGGTTTGGGCTAATTCTAACTAACCTGGAAGCCCTTAAAAAGTATGAATTTCTCTCTTTGGCTAGCTATGCGCACTACAGGGCTCTACTAAATTATGCTCAAATCCTCCACTGGAAATTCCTCAAATATCCCTACAAAATCTAACCCGAAAACACCCTTCTTCAGCTCCAATATCCTCCAAACTCCTCTTCCCATAACCCTTGTGCAGGCTTTGTCCAGTGACTACTGCACACATCCAAAAAAAGCAGAATTCAATCCTCAAATTCTCCTTGGATTTAGCCTTGCAAAAGTGTGCCAGCATTCCGGTCTCAAGATGGGAAACCTCGCTACAAATACCTGGAACCTCAAACCAACTCTAGTTGCTGCAATTGACGCCCCATGAATTACCTTTACACCCAGGAAAAGTGCAGGACTGGGTAAACTCCTGCAATGAATCCCAAGAGAAGCCCTGAATTGGACTCCCAATTACCTCATTAGGGAGACACTCAAAGTTCTTCGAAATGAGGGTGAAATTTTCACTTGGAATTCCTGTGCTAAATAGCATTGCTTTTCTTGCACTCACCAGCCACAAGGGAGTTCGATTTATGAAGTTAGATAGGAAAAAGATCCAAAAAGAAGGCCTTCTAGTCTTATTTATAATTGTTGCCCTCTCTCCCTTAGTGGACTCCATTTTCCACTAGTGTGCACCTCCCTTTTCTCTCTCCTTCTCCACAAGTGTGAATTGCTTATTGAGGTTTGAATTGCCTCATTGTTGTTGGGAAATCTAGGGCATAGGAATTAGGTGATTTCTCTTAGATGATAACTACTTGTCAAAACTTTTTCCTTATTTAGATTAGGTTTCTCTTTGACTTAAATTATTATAGTGTTCTTCTTCATCTAAATTCAAACAACTACCAAACTATAAACAATAATTAGACGAAAGACACAAGATGTAGGGAATCAGCTAGGGCCAAAACCTCTCCAACATGAGAGGAAAACCCAAACGAATTTTTCTTATTATAGAAACTTCAGTTGACGAATACCAAGACCAAGACCCTTGACATATCAACCTCTCCAAGACCAACTCACAAGACTTCTTTTTTGATTTCTTCTTCCCTGAGTCAACGATGGTCAAACTACTTGTTTCCCCTTTTGTTTAAGCTATCCTTCCAATTTCGGATACTTGGTTCAGACTTGCAACTTTCGACCTCTTCAAAAACCCTAGTTGCAGCATGTGTGAGAGATTTGTCCCTTAATTCCCTACGCTTTAGTTGGAGACTCCTCCTAAAATTCGGGTTGAGAACCAACTTGATTTTTTCCCTTGATCTGACCTTCTACTGTGACTGTGATCTCTCGGCTCCTTCTGCAACACCACTTCTTCTCGCACATGTGAAGAATATTAACCTAAAAACAAATCAGAATCAACTCAATTATGATCCTCCTTCCTTCACATGGAGATTAGCCTCTTCTCTTGTGATCTTCACACTTCTTTTCTATCCTTTGATGCTTGATCAAATGGTATCTCAATGGAGGTTGAGTCCTGTTAATTTTAGGTATGTTCTATGCTAGAGCAATTTATTTAATTTTTTCAGAGTTAGCAATCATATCAGCATTAAAGTAAACTGCAAATAGAACATAGAGTAGGTTGTGATTTGATGTGTGATGGTTGAGCATGATAAGAAAGATGTGTGAAAATCATCGAGGGACTATGAGAAATGAAGGGATTCTCTTATTTTCTTTGCTAACCATTTGAGAGGCATTTAGAGATCATAGAGGCCTAAGATCAATTGAGAAAGGAAAACTCTGTCTCTATCATATGCTTGCAAGAGAGTTTCCTTCACCTAGCCCAATTGCTAGTGAGTTATCAGTTTTCCCCTTATGGTATCGCGGCCTGGCTAAGTGGTGGCCAACTATAGAAAGTTGATGTGCAACTAAGCCTATGGTTGGATGGGAAAGGCTCCTTCCCATATCAATTTCCAACTTGAAAATTTAGATAAGTGTTTCCTCCATATATTTGATTATTTTTCAATTGCTCTTGAATAAATATGGAAAAAAATTTGTAGTGTTTAACTTTCTGATAGTGAAATTTTTTTTATATGAGCTTCGTATATATGCATATGCATGCAAAGATCTAAAGTTATGTTCCAGTTTAATATATTTTAGCAAGAATGTATATTAAGTTGAGATTACAAGAGATTTTTGGGGGGTAAATTGATGTCTAAAGTGGTGGATTAGGAATTAATTATCTTTTCAAGCACAAAGACTTTGCACAAATTTGGTGGGTGGTAACTGTGGGTAACTATACATATGAATCCTACCTATTTTGGTGCAAAGACTTGCTTAAATTATGGTGGGTAGTAACTCAAGGTAAATATGTTTATTTACATGAGTATAAAGAATGTCCAAAGTTCTCTTATTTTCAGGAATTGAATTTGAAGCTTCAACTATACAATTCCATTTGTATATTGAGCAAGGTTTACCTAAATTTTAGCGTTCATAAGTACTGGTAAGAAATTTTGTTTACTTAAGTGAATGTGATAAATTTTAGTAATAATCCATAGCAGAAGTAAAAGTTTCCTTAATGCATTACATATACGAGAATATCTATATGCTTATAATTACATACATTCATGAATTTCTCATACATGAAGAAGGGAATTATGGGCAAGACTTTTAGCCAACTATGATTATTTGGAGTTCAATACAAAGAGTGTTCTTTGTAAATTTGATTAATTTCCTCACTAGAGATAACCCTATTTAATGTTTGATGAAAATTTTCTTCGAATGATTTGTTGCAAAGCTTGCTAAATCTAATTAGCAGTTGAGAGAATTCATGAGGTTTTTACCAAGTCAAATGTTAAATTTTGCCAAAGGCCTATAATACCATTGAGGTTTCAACCATTCGGACAAAGATCAAAAAATTCCATCAACGGTTGATAATGCCATTGGGGGTTCGGCGAATTGGACACAGTTTCCAAAAGTTAAATATTAAATTTCATGACAATCGATAATACCGTCGGGGGTTTGGTGAATTGGCCAAAGTTGAAATCCTAAATTTCATCGATGGCTAATGATCTCATCTACAGTCAACAAAAAGTTCGGGGTATTTAGCCCATCAACAGTGATTGAAAATTTTGAGGTATTTACATTATCAATGGACACCTAAATCGTTTGGAGTTTCCTCATCAACAAATCGACAAAAGGTTTTAGGTTTACCTCATCGACAGATCAAAATAAATTTTGGGGTTAACCTCATCACCAGTTTGAAAAAAAATTGGAATTTTAGACCATTGGCAATCAAGGAAATATTTTGGGTTTCACTATTATGGAAAACTATAAAATCTCTTGATGTTCGATGAAGCCTTCGACACCTTGGAATTTACCATGTGAGTTTTATTTGCATGTGTGAATTTTTTATTATTCAATAATGGTGGAATATAATATTTACATGTATTTATAAATTAAAGTTTATTTAAATCCCACTCATGCAAATACATGTAAATCAAATTAATTGGGCTAGTGGATCACATGGTAGGGCAAGAAGCCCTAGTGCTATCATGATGTCATCCCATAATGACACATGCACTGGGGTGCCACAACATCTGCCATGTAGCAATTGATCAATAGCACTGACGTGGAACCAAGGGAGAAAATCTACAAATGACCATTTTTCAATGAACTAAGCACGGATTTTAATGAATTTTATACCACCAAAAAGCTCTTGACAAGCAAAGGTAATGGAGATCTCAAAAAAGATTTTTGAGTTCAATTAGAAAAGTGAAAATTTGATACCCCATACCCTCAAGAAGGTATAGTGGGGGTTGCATATGTTACAATTTTACATGCAATAAGAAAAGGCGAAAATATCTCATTGGGAGACCATTAAATTCAAGACAGACCATAATAGCCTAAAGTACCTTTTGGAGAAAAAATTGTCATAAGAAGAGCAACAAAAATGGGTAGAGAAAATGCAAAAGTTTGATTTTGAAATAATCTACAAAAAGGGGAAAGGCAATGTGGTATCAAATGCTTGTTCTAGAATAGAAGAAGCCTTGAGTTTATATTCTATTACATCTTCTATTCTAGTTTGGCTAGAAGAAGCTCACTATGAATGGAAAATGAAAATAGTACTAAACAAAAAGTACAATATATGAAGGAAAGGATGATGTTAAAATTGGAAACTAGGACCAAATTCCACCTTGGGACAGCTCATTTGATGGAGATGATGATTGCATTGAATTCCTCTTTTCGAGAGGACCAAAATTGATATAAAGATCATCCAATTTGGACAAGCAGAAGTGTGTTTTTGAAGTTATGCCCACACATGCAAATTGTCTAGGTCGGCCACATCATCATGTAGGCTTATGAAGCCCAATGGACATGACTCTTCACCCTCAATCAGTGTTGAAAATATTGGTATCGGAAAAATATCGGCAAGGGTCTAGAAAACATCTTATCACCATCGGCAATATCGGCGAAAATATCGACAAATATCGGCAAGCATAAAAAATGCATAATATATTCATTTTTTTTTTCAGATTTTTAAACATATAAAGCAATAACAACATGAAATAAACACATTGGCACATAAATATGAAGAAAGCACTGATATATATGATGTCAAATAGAAATGATACATCAAAGGCGATACCAAATCCTGTTGATCTCTGATAATTGTCCAATCAAGGACTCAAATGTGGAGAACCAATACAAAATAACATCACATATATAAAAGTATCTCATCATCATGAGTTATATGTAGCAAAACAAATAAAACTAGCAGTTATTTATCTGAAATCATTGCCCTCTCCCCCTTTTATGGGAAAATATGATGGGTTATTTGCCAGGCCTGCCCCTAATAGTAAAAGGCCCTAGCCCTGCCTCTACGCCTAATGTCAAATAATGAGTGTTAGGTATGGAGTTGTGCTCTCCTATATCTATAGCAAATGGTGTTGATGTCGATACTCCAACAGTGTCCTCCTCCTCCTCCTCCTCCTGCTCCTCCCTGTGTTGCTCCTTCTCTGAGTCCTCCTCTTGCTGCCCTTGTTCTAATGGATCATCTGGCTCTAACCATGAAGGTGACTCTTCAAGGTGGGCTCCTCAAACTCCACCCTCCACTGAGACAATACATCAATATTGTCTAAGGAAATGGCATCTGGATCCATTGGTGCTTCTATTTGCTTCGCTCGAAGTCAGATATTGTAATGCACATACACTAAATCATTGAGGCGTGCGAACTCCAACCTGTAAGAGTGTCAAAAAAACTAATGAGTCTCGACTCTTGACTCTTGACACTTGAAGGTCATAAATTAAAAATTAAAAATTACAATAAATGTAATTGCTCAACTGAAGGTTGGAGCTCAAAGTTATACCTATTGCACTTTTTTGCATGTATTTTCTCAAATACACTCCAATTGCGCTCACACCTTGAAGAGCTACATGTTTGACTCAAGATTTTTATGGCCAATTTCTGCAAATTTGGTGCCCTTACACCATAGCTTCGCCACCAAATATCTACAACAAAATAAAGAAATAAAAATTTCAAAAACTTAAAACATAATTAAATTTTCAAATAAAAGTTACATAATTGAATTTTAAAAACTAGAATTATAAGGAAATTCTAAATTGAAAATTCTAATTTCTAATGAGTGATGACTTGTCACTTACATGGCATGAAGAGGGTCCTTTCCCTAATAGCATCATCAAAGCCAAATAGGCCAACATAATCCCAATAAAATTGTATCTCGCGATTGATTTTGCTACAAAGCTCAGGATCAGGTACCATCCTATGAATACAGGAATGGAGCCCCTCCATCACCTCGCCATCAAAATCAAAGCCGTATTTGTATGAAAATGCGGGGTTGAGGAAGAGTGTTGCTGCATGAATGGGTCGATGAAGCATCCCTGTCCACCGACTATCAATCATATCCCATAACATCATATGCATATCAAGGCCAGCAAAACCCTTGTCTGCATAATAAGAACAAATGGCCTCCTTGACCCTATCCATGGCCTCATACAAATAAGCCATTGCAGGCTTCTCCCCATCTACCAATCTCAGAACCTTTACTATATGTTCACTAACTGAGCATGCTTCTTCTACTCCATGCCAAAACATGTCAGAGTACACCATTTTTGCAATGGCTCTCCCATCTTGTCTCCTGATGTATCTACAATTACGCCAGTCATCAGACACAAACATTTGCTTCAACTCGAACTGACATCAAAGCAAAGACTGAAGAGTAATAAAGTTTGTGGCAAAACGTGTCATTGCAGGACGCCGCAACTCCTTGTTTCTAGTGAACCTCCTCATGAGGCTAAGAACAAAAGCATGGTTATAAATAAACTTTGGGATGCTCCTAGCCATATCAACCACCTTCTTGATGAAGGAGAGTTTCCCTGTATCCTGAAGTAGCAAATCGAGACAATGTGCTGCACACGGAGTCCAGAACAATGTGCGATGCCTCTCCATAAGCATCTTGACGGCAGACACATAATTAGTTGCATTGTTTGTTATGACTTGCACCACATTCTGCACACTAATCTCCCAAATGAACCCATCTAACAACTCACATATCGTTGCTGCATCTTTGATATGTTCTGATGCATCCACTGATTTAAAAAACATGGTACCTTTAGGACAATGTACTAAGAAATTTAGAAGGGTCCTACTGTAGAGCCTCTAACTTACACCTCACCATCTACTATTACCTACTGTTTTTCATCACTTACCTCCCTCTTTTGCCTCATTTTCAATGTAAAACCACCCAGATCATTACATTAGATGTCATTAAGCATGATCAAGTGAGCTTTGCTAATGTGTGACTGTTTTGTTTAGATTTTGACATATTTATAGGCATTCCGCAGCTCTCTGCCGATTCCGCAGCCATCTGCTGATTCCACAGCCATCTGGTGATTCCACAGCCTTTTTGTTAATCTCAAGGTTCCACGTGCCATTTTGCCAAATGAGCCACATGGGCACTTAGGAATCAAGGTGCTCGAGGTTCCTGTGCTATTGGTTCATCCATCCACGTCATCTGCACCTCCGATCAAAAGGGGGCAAGTTACGGTCAACAAAGGCAGCTTAACGGTGATGCGTAAGCTGTTGGGTCACGTCAGCTCAAACGGTGACTTGTCCGTGATTACGCAGGTTGTGGGAAACATAATCCAACTCAGGATTCAATGCCAATAACGACCAGAACCTCCAGCTATCCACGCAGGCTTATGACGTGTTGATTAAACCTTTATTACGCATGACAGTTAGTTGCTTTTCAGTTTTAGCTGTACGCATTAGGCTATCCTCCAGATGCCTATAAAAACTTGCGTCTGCGTATGCTTATTTAACTTTATTATTGCTGTGTTTTTATGAACCTGTTATAATTTTAGTGGATTTCAAGACTCTGTTTTAATAGTGCTGTTCTAGCACTCTGGATTGTGTTTTTCTGCATATGGAATAATAGAAGCAGTGCTGTTTTGAAGCTTTCAGTACCTTGAGTCTTCTTTGGGCTGTATGAATGGAGGGCCCCTGTTCATGTTAGCCTTGTACAGTATTTTATGTTCAACATTTCCTTATTTTCATTCAACATTTCTTCTTTCTTGATACATGTATAGCGTAGTTTACTTTCATGTTATTTCATTTCCAGCCTTTATTTTAAGCTGATCAGCATTGTTCTTTTGCAGGTTTTTAACCCAGGATTACTTGTGTGTTATGTATTTGCTTTATATCTAGTGGTAGTTTCAGTTGACAGATTCAAAGTTGCTGCCTTTACTTTATTTTCATAGCTGATTTTTAGTTTTATTTCTCAAATTTGTCTGCTAACATATGAATGGTCTCTTTATTATAAATTGTCTATCTTTTAGAGATCAAAATACTAATAACTTGCAGCCGGCTTTGGGTACTTTTTAGACTAATCTTTAACTACTTTCTAATCGTGATTTACACAGTACTATGTGTTAGAGGCAGAGAGTTAGAAAGAGCAAAACATTATAACTAGTCTTCAAAGTAGATTTTTCTCATTTTTTATCATTTCTTAGACTTCTCTTTAGCTACTTCCTAATCGTGTCTTACACAGTACTATGTGTTAGGGGTAGAGAGTTAGGAAGAAATAAACATTATCATTGGTCTTTTAAGTGAATTTCTTACCTTTTATTTGCAGCAGCATGAATGGTGTCTAATGCCATTAGAAAGTGGTTCTTTGCTTTCAGTTCATTTTAATTCATTTATTTCCTTCAAGTTTTTTCTTTTCAGCAAGTAGTTAGAAACCACTAATCACACACCTTCACTCATCTAGAATTCACCTTACACACACCATCACTCATCTGTTTATAAATACATCACTCCATCTTAGGAAGATAAATTAACCACAAACAACACCCCAAACGACAAGAGGTTGCTTAAGTACATATAGTACACCTTCACTTCATCAGCTTACGAGCCCCGGGTTGACAATTAATGACATCAATTTAGGAACACTAAATTGACTAAACAGTAAGCCGGAAAGTAGCATAGTTTAATGAGAAGGATTTCTGGCGGAATTCACATTATAGTATTTTTGTCGACGCGTTTCGAACCAATGAATGCGGTTCATCGTCAGGATAAGATTGCTAGAATTCTCAGGAAGCATAATGTTCCCTCTACCTTTAGACCCCTTAACACCATATGTAAATCCCTTAGATCGGTAAAAGTCCTGATTGACCCCAAGGACATGAAAGGTTTCTATGTTATTCCTTGCTCCTATGGGACCCCATATGTTGGTGAGACTAGTCGCTCTATTAACCAAAGGATTAATGAACACTTAGCCGACATAAAACATAGGAGAACCTGGTCCTCCACCCTGGATAAACATGCGGAGAGGACAAAGCACCATGTATGTATTTAGGAAGCCCATGTTATCGCCAAGGTGGTGCATTTCCATCAACAAAAATTTAGGAAAGACATAGAAATCAAAAGAAGACCGAGAAACCACAATAGATGACGGCTGGAAAATTAGTAGTTGTTGGATCCCTGCCCTCTCCTCTTAGCCACCTCCCCGTTTTTCCTTTTATAATTGGTTTTTGTTTTCTTTCTAGATGGGCATAGTAATAGGTTTAGGTCATGTGAGTTGATTCCTTCTGGGAACTAATTTTCATAATAACTAATTAGCTATTTATTTATATATTTATTTCGGTAAATGATTTAAGGTTTTGTTTTCATAATATACATTTATTTAGTTCTCCATATTATAATATATATATATATATATATATATATATATTCATTGTTTTAGATAATTCATTTGTGTTTTTTAGATAGGCTATTAATAGGTCAGGGTCTTGTGAGTTAACTCTTACATTTTATGTCTATGATATTAATAATAAATGAAACTATTTTGCATAATAACTTATTGACTATTTATTTATATATTTATATTAAATTAGGAAGGTATATTTTTACATATGTTTCCTTACTATATTATCGATGTATTGTTTTTGTTTTATAATTATTTCACAATATACAAAATTATTTAATTAGTATTCCTATTAGCAATTCGTAGTTAACCAAAAAACTAACTTCCTTAATGATTTACTAACAATTTATATAATTTTATTATAATTGGACAACTAATTTATTAATTTTCAAAAATTTCGAATACGAACTTTACTTTTATTCAAATGCTCGTAATATATATAACAATAATTTTGATAATAATCATAACTTTAATAACTTTTCCTCTCCCTTGGTCCAGTTTATTTGGCTAGTCAAATTTAACCGTTTCTTAGTCAAAATAATTGTTTCCTAGTCAAATATAGTCGTTGGAAGATCTACTCTCCCTATTTAACTTGTAGCCATGATTTGGTTCTTCAACCTGTCCTGACGATGAACCACACTCGTTGGTTTGAAACGCGTCGACAAAAATACTATAATGTGATTTCCACCGAAAATCCTTCTCATTAAACTTATGGATCACAAAAGCTTAAATTCAACAAGTGGCATAGTGTTTACTAAAATACATGGATGGCATGATAAGCATAATAATGCAGCTTTAAGGTTATGCATGACTAGTCATAGTAATTGGTATGGCTTCCCAAAGTGTAAGTAGCAACATTTGCAATAGCATCTTCTCAAATTATTGGATCTCTTTTGAAGTTGAGACTTGTTCATCACAAAGTATACATTATATTTTCTAGTCATTTATTAAATGGATGAACAACTACAAAATATTCATCTTGCTACTTCAATACTTCTAATTCTGATGTCCAAAGTGGCATTTTACACATTTATTACATACATGGCTACTTCACTGGGATAAATTGCACTTTTAATGCACTAGGTCATGATTGGGATGTATTATGTGTGCACTATTCATGGAGAACCTTTGGCACAAACAACTCAATTATTCATGCCTAACTTGACTTCTAGTGTTAACTAAAACATAAGAAAGGAACAATAGTTGCTTCACTCACTACTCATTGGAAAAACATTAGGATTTTCATTAGGATGTATTGTTAGAACAATACCATAGTCCTTCCCCCAAATATATACAAGAGATGAAACAATAATTAATCAAATGTGAGGAGTAATAGTGCCCTTTTTTCTTGGTATGTTGATCACACCACCCACACTAAGCCTATAGGGAACATTATTGGGACGAAGAGATTTGGAATACCTTAGCTTCAACATGGTACCATGATTTTATTGGAGGTTGCATTTCACTTACACTCTTAAACAACATTGGTTTTGGTCTCTTGGGAAGCTGGTAGAATGTTTTTCTTACACAGCAACACACATACTGATGCTTGGTCTATAGGTTCATAGGTCCCTACTCAATGGCTTAATTAACTAATGCATGATTTTTCAAAATACTCAGCTTTGACAAGCATCGCAAGGCAATTCCTCACCCCACAATCTTGCCATCCCTGACATATCGAGTAGAAACAATAGCCCTTGGCATGTCCAAGGTCAATTGTTGTAGGTGGATTTGTGACTAAAACAAAACTGCAAGCTAAGGAATACTGGAATGATAATATCAAATTAGATGTTTCCCAATGTGAACTCTCTCACCTCTCAAAGATTACAACAACATGAAATTGGTCACTTTCTTAGTTCTCATGAACATGAATTTTGGATCATTGATTTTGGGTTGTAATGCATTTCACCAAAGCAAGTTAAGTTCCATTTTGCACAATTCATTTTCTTTGGGAAATTCTCTTTGTGCAAACTTCAATATGGTTAGTGCCAGTGGTGTGATGGAAGTAGGCACATAAGGTTCTGCTGAGATTGCATTGGGAAATTTATAGTGTCCATTTCCATTACCATTGGTGGCATGCCTAGAAAAACACTAGGCATGCCCCACCTTTTGTCTTCTAATTTGCAACATACCAATAGCAGTAGTCTTGTAGAAAATTTCATTAACACTAGCATGCAACAAGTCAAATGAGAAGGTGTTTTGTTGGAAAATAATGGTGATGTTGGAGCATCATTTGATTATAGAAATAATGCATCTAGTCCTCCTATTCTCACAATAGAAACAACTTCTTGTTCTCTGAAATTTTAAGTGCCAAATTTACTCCTTTTGTTATAACACAACCAAATTCTAATTCTATGGCTCACTATAGCGACACTCCAAGTGTCATTTACTTATTTGATGATGACTAGAGCGATTGTAAAATATTTTTTGTTGATTTCTTTTGCAGTTAATACTGGAAAGTTTGCAATTCTTTTATGTAAACATACATTGTTTGTGTTTTTTTTGCTAGAAAATCTTATTTGTTAGATTGATAAAGTGGATAGAGATGTTGGAATTTCGAATTTCTACCAAGTTCTATGTGAGGTAGCTACCAAATTTCTCTATTCAGGTTGTATGGTTATTCAGAAAGTGTTCTCCCTTACCCAAGCTAAATGCTTACAGACAATGGAGACAGTAGCAATTAAAAAAGGTTCACCCAAATAGCTTCAAAAGGGGCCCATATAATTTTGCTCATTGCAGTCACCATGATGGCATTATGATAAAATCTTTCACACTTGATATTTATAAGCTTCCAATTTCTAGTCAAATTCATTCATATCACAACTATATACAACTTTTACAAGCCATTGGACCAGGGCCATACCAGTTATATCACTAATTAGGGCACAATCATTTGGTGCATTGTTGTAGTTTTACAGAAAATAAAAATCCCGTTGAAGGTAAATCCTTTGAAATACAATCTATGATCTATTATCTATAGGCCCACAACTAAGGAAGGTGGGATGAAAAAACACCCACTTGAGTTCTCATTGGCACAAACTTATTTAGTGATTATAAGTTCATTCTCACTATGAATTTTCAATCTGGGCACAAATATATCATGTGCTTTTATCAGCCATTGAACCCATAAGTCCTTGTATATCTATTGAAAGTGATCCATGTAATACTATGAAGTCTCCATCATTGCCATATATGCTTTTGACTGCCTAAAAGAACAAATCCACAATCAATATTTCCCTATTAAATGCACTACATGTGGTCTCATTCAACCAATCGCCCATAGCCATATGACACAACTCTATTTTATCAAAAACAATAAAATGACAAAAACCAAGTGAATTTTCTGTGGCGAATGTGATCCAAGTGCGGGTGTGAAGAAGGACCCTTCCAAGACCTTTTACTTTCCTGATGTGTTAAATTTGCTTTTTAAAAGAACATTAATGAATACATCTGCATGTGGAAAAGAAGAGGGACATAACAATCATTATCACATGAAAACATAAGCATTGATAACGGAGTTCGTCCAAGAGGGACTACCTCTCCGGGTCCCAGTGTCAAGATGGTGTAGGTCGCTGCATTAAGTGTTGTCAATAATGATGATGTACACAAGAGATGATGTCGCGATCATAAAGGAAAAATACCATCATGCAGGAGTGGCTCTAAGAGATATTCCACTACTAGAATTCTCAATCAAAAGACTCCTATTAGTATGACACAAAAACATGCATGACGAGCATCCCACCAACATGGCACAAAAGGGATCTCAATGTAAAACATGCATGATGACAACACGAGTATCCCAACAACATACAACAAGGGATATCAAAACTTAACATCATGAGTTATGACAGCAAGTACATCACATAAAATATTCTGCATCAAATCAAGCAAGGAATCATGACAAGATGTAAGAAACAAGATCCTACATCAACATCAATCGAGGATCTGTGTAGCATAATGCATAAAAAAGAAGTACATGAACACATCATATACCTCACAACCAAGGGCCATCTGAAGAAGTGGATTTCACGCTGCTGAAGCTGCTTGGACAATGGATCTAAAGGCATCGATTTTATGAAGATGACTACTCGCACAAGAATGTGGACATCTGCACTAGCACTTAAAAAAGTGACTAGAAGAAGAAATGGGAGAATAAGAACTATGAAGACACCATCAGATTTGTGGCATTGAGTAGTGCTGAATTGATTGTCCAAAATCTAAATTCTAAGAAGTTGAGAATTCTAGGCTCAAGGAATCTTTTAGATTCCCCCGGGATTCCTCAAATATTCGCTCCATGGATGGACTACAAATCTCCAAATCAGATGGCGAATCTAATCTCTCCATTGCGATACCTGCGGAAAACCATGAAAAACAAGTATAAACTTGACTATATTCTGAAATGTCAAAATTTTACCTCCTTGGGAAATTTACATGGCTCATGGTTTCACTCCCTGTTTTTTGTTGAAATCATGGTTCCACGTGAATTCTGGAAATGACTGGAAAATTCAGACCTCTAATGAAGAAATGAACATCACCATTACATTCTTGGTGACGAGAGGTGTAAAAACCATATAAAATTTGTCAAATTCTGACAAAGTGAGAATTTTGCCCTCCTGCAAAATTCATGGTTCCTGCATTAAAATATTAATTTATCTGGCTTCTACCTCGAAATCTGTGCTTTCAGTCTCTCTCTTCCTCGAACTCCCTGCAGAGGTAAAAATACTGAGTTTAAATAAAACTTATCGGTGGATTTACCAATGTAAAGTGGTTGGTGCATTAGCAAGTAAGGCATATGGTTGAGGAGAGGTTGAGGGATCAAATCTCACCTCTTCCATATATAACTTTTATAACCAACAATGTATTTGAAATAGGGGTCAGGTCCGCATTGGGCATTCCTCACCTTAAACCCCGCACTTAACACGTTATCGCCATTAATATATATACATATATCGGCACATATATTAATTGCAATCGGTGGTCGGTAGGGATCGGCACCGATTAAATCGGTGCGATATCAAGGGTTTTGCCGATATCGTTATCTGTGATGTATCCAAATTAGCGGTTGGCACTTTTATCGGCGCATATGTTGGTGATCGACGTTCCAAATCAATGCTTTAACGGATGTGTTGGCGTAGACATCGGTGCAATTATTATGGGTCAGGGCGATATATATATATATATATATATATATATATATATATATATATGAGGGATATGTGGAGGAGGGTTCAACAGGGGTTATTGCCACCGATCTCGAAACCATACTCTTAATGCGACTTGCGATAAGGTTGTTTAGAAGGGTTCGATGAGGGTTGTTGCCGCCGGTCCCGAAACCATGTGTTTTGATTGTTTTATATAGTTATCTTTAATAACTATATATTGAAACATATTTCGTTTTATGGTTATTTAATAACTATTTTCCATGATTTTTGTCTCTTATGCAAGTTTTAGGAGATGAGTGAGAGAACGCCAAGTGTCAATGACTGATGGGTTGCCTTGTGGGTCCCACCTGCTTACTGGGATGCCATGTGGCATACTTTGGGCCTCACTTTTCCCTGTCATGTCAAACTTTGAAGAGCTCTATCTTTCACATATGAGCTCAGTTTGACGAACCGTTCGCACCACTGCGATCAGGACGACAAGGTCTTTGATCTAGTCTTTGATTAGTTCGAGCATAATCCAAAAACTTTGATTCGTGAGCCATCTTTGTCCTATGTGTCTTTCTAGAGCCACCTGGATCAAAATGATAGCTAAATGTCCTTAAAATGGGTATCCAAATCACCTATATATTAACCCATTGAGCTACTTACATCCATATTGTAGTACGTTCTGCCTCATAATTCCCTTAATAGTAAAATCCTTAAAAACAAGTCACATAAATGCTATTCTTTCCCGAATGTGCATCATAATCATATGAGCCAGCAAGACCTATAACTACCCCTATTTTTATTTTTATTCTTATACCACCAAAACTCCCACTGTATTTAAAAACTTTTAAAATGCCAAAACCCAACTGACCCAAGAAAACTCCTTTGTGTCTCCTTCATTTCCATTTATGCCTATTGGCTCTACACCACTACTGTTTTCCTATTCTCTGACCATTATCGGGTGTCTAGGAAATTTATTATGTTTTTAGGCCAATACAGCGTCTTTTTGAATCAGTTCACCTCCAAATTTTGTCTACCCTTTTCACTCTAATTTGACACCTGTCTCTTGGTGGCAGTGGGATGATAAAAATTAGCCTAATTTTAAGCATTATAATTCGTTCTCTTGGCACCTGTCCCTTGCTCAACTAACACTCCACTGTTCATGTTGACCTTTTTTTACCCTCTGGACGAAAAGGGCATTCCATGCATGGATGTCAAGTACTGATAAAATAATCCATGGATGTGAAATAAAATATCTGACAAAGGCCCTGTCAACACAACAGCCCCCCACCTGCAACATCCATGAACCAACACACTGAGATCACATGCTAAGGATCAACGTCTTCAATATCCATGAACCAACACATTGAGATCACATGCCAAGGATCAGCATCTTCAATACCAATTAAAAAAATTAGATGAATATAATAAACAACACCTAAATCCAAATTTCATGGTGCTCTTTATCTCTCTCTGTTGCCACCTCCATGAAAAAGGTGCAAGACGTGTGTGGGGGACAACCTTTCAATGCTCTTCATTTCCACTAATAAGCCATCTACAGTTGCATTCTCCAACTTCTCATCTTTTTTAGGCATTTGTTTCAGTGAAAAACGCAACAAAGAATCACCACTTTCAACTTGCCCAGGGACACACAAAATGTGCTTAGTTGTTTGCAGAAAACCCGGTAGGATTTAGTGTCAAGAGCAGCACTTATTCATTTCATGTTGTTCCCATGCATGTAGTGTTGTAATTGGTGAGGAAACAGTGTTGGGCCAAGTGTTTTTGTGATATATGCAGTGTTGTAACTGGTGAGGAAACAGTGCTGTTTATAAGCATTGTAGTGATATATTTCTTGAATGGAAGATGACGCATAATTGTTGGCATGAATGTTGTGGATTGATGGCTCACCTCCTCTTCAACTTGTTCTTGCACTTCACTGCTTTTTCATGGTGGTCCCTGCTCTTATAGACATTACAATGTCTGCTCTCTGCCCTGGTGTTGAACAATGCAACCAAGCTATATACATCTCTAGACTACAACAGACAGTGAGCTAAATTTCATTCTTATTCCTAGAAACTTCCTCTACATATCTTGTGTGAACTCTACACATTACAATTAACTTGAAACACAGTCCAGGAGATGAAGAAAGGATGAGAATTTATAGTTTGATGGTGGGTTTTTTAATTTTCCGAATGCCTTGAGAACAATATGTGATCCTTGTTTTAATAATTCTCGGTAAGATTTAGTAGCATGGAAGGCCTCTTGCACAGATAATTTCGGGTACCCATATAAGTGTTGTTTCTCCTTAAAATTAGATACCATAGGGTGATATTCTTTAAAATTTAAAGATTTCATTTGATGTTTAGGAATTCTTGGTGAATTTTCAAGTAAAGTAATTGTTTTCTGAAAAAATATGTGAATCTTCATTTTGAAGGACTAAATCAGGTGAACAAAAGTTTCTCTGAAGTTCTGTAATCTAGATATTTTGTATTTGATTTTCCTAATGGCTCAATTTTCTCAATTATTACTTGGTACAGAGAAACTTTCTTCCAATTTTATAATTCATTAGAGCATGATGAACTTTTTGGATATTTGTATTATGCTATTTCGCATTATGTGTGGTTTTGGTTTTTGGACTATTATGCCACTTGGTAGTGGCTTTTTATTTCCTCATGTTACTGCCAGGCCTGATTTGTTTCCTGTTTGGATTTAAATTTGATTGCTTGTAGATATCGGTGCATATTTTATATTAGTAAAAATATTTGAAGCTTTTAATAGAATTATTTTGCTTAATCCACTGAAAAATGAAGTATTTTTGGCATGTAATAGATATCAGGGATTGGAAAAATGCTGGTGACACCCGTCATGGGGATCTCTCAAACCACTATGGAAGGAAAACACTGCTCATAACTCCAGTGATTGTCTCAGTTGTTCCTTTGGGTAAGCAATTATACAGTAGATTTTGAAAACTGTCCATAATTAGTTTCCAATATTTCAGGCAAAACTACATGGCTGTTGGTTGTGTCCACTGAAGTAATTTACAGGTGTTTTCGCTTACAACAGGACAAAGGCATATGTATCTGCACATTGTGTGTTGTGAACAACTGCTGCAATTACCAGTGGCAGCCTTCATTGCCTTTCCCTAGTTTATGTGGTACTTCTTCATCCTTCTTAGTTGTTGATAAAGCTTTTTATATATATTAGTGTCCACGGCTTCTTTACGTAGGTTTTCTTTTTCAAGTTTTCTTTAAGAAACACCTTTTAATGTTGGGGTTGGTTGCACCACATAAGATGGGCTTCTCTCCACTTAGGTGCTAGGTCCAAGTAGTATTTATTCTACCAAATTCACCCAGAGCTTGCACCCTGCCACATACCTTTGAAATATGTCATTTGGGTGGGCACACCCGAGTGAGAGAGGAACCCTATTGAGCAGTTTAATATTATGTTTATCTCACAGTGAACCAAGTGCCCATTTTCTACTTCTAAGAGCTCTATTAGGTGTGTTAAGAGAAGTGTAAATATTCACGAGTTTGGATGAAATTAATGGCTGGTTGTTCTATGTCTCTCTTCTAGAATTGAAGTTGTGATCTCAGTTTCTGAGTCAGTTGAAACCCTTAGCTGTCTGGCATATTTTGCACTGTTTCCAACCTTGCCACCCTGACCTAGTATGGATGAGCAAAGCTGCAAGTCCAATAGTTGTTACTGGTCTCAAAGCAAACTTAGAATCTAAACAAATTTAGCCGATGTATTGTTTGATTGGTCTCCATTAGAAGCTCTTAGAGAAAGAGAATGGTAGATGAGCAAAGCTGCAAGTCCAGTAGTTGTTACTGGCCTCAAAGCAAACTTAGAAGCTAAACAACTTTAGTTGATATATTGTTTGATCGGTCTCCATTAGAAGCTCTTAGAAATAGAGAAGATACCCTTGTAAAACTTTACTAATGAAAGAGTAAAAAGTAGGGTTGTTTGGGATCCACAAGGTTTTATGTTATAGTTTATAGTTGAAAGATGAACATCATAGAATTAAATATCTGGTTCAAGGTAGGATGATGTGTAACAATAAAAGGTATCTTGAAATCCACACATGATTTCAAGATGGAATGGTCTCGTACAAAACCCAATGATTAGAAAGCATTTTTAAGGATTTTAAACCATCACAAGATTAGAATATCGTAAACACTTTTTTTTTCATATCATTCGATCAAATGTGGGAGCTTCAAAAACTAATTATGGAAGCCAATCATTGTTTTCGAGGAAATATCTAGGCAGATCAATCCAAAGGGATCACATTCCATCAGCTTATTAGCAGACCTAACCCCAATGGCATCAAGGAGAATTGACCCTGTGACCTCCCATTGGCAAGGTACTTTAGCAATGGGAACTCGAGCAATTGATATAACCCTTGGGGCTTTGGAAGCCAATCATGAGATAGCAAGTGAGATCATTAATGTAAACATCAAATCCCAAATTCAGAACTGTCCAAGCCATGTCATCTCCACCAATGCTCCCTCATCTAGAAGACAAGCAAAGGATTATGTCTTTTGAATTTATTTTAATGGTCATGTATGTAGAAGCAACAGAGTGAATTCCTTGATGTTGTGAACTGATGACAACATGGGCCTCTTTTATTCTATGGAAATTGTAGTTGTTTTCCTCTGTGCAATTTGGAGTTGTTTTCCTTCTATGGCTATAGGGGTTCATATATAAGTTTTGTTTAGATTTGTGTGATTTCAAGTTACCAATCATGCAGTTACTAAATCAGTGTTCAACCTTCCTAGGCATGCCTACATTTTGACCTTGAGTTGAGCATATATCAGTCATCTTAGATGGTGGGTGGAAAAAGCGATTTTTTGTGTCCATTATGTGAGTTTATTCAATAAGTTGATTTAATCAATTTATTGATGACTAGAAAGAATATTTGGTACATCAATAATTGTTTTTGTTGTTTGTTAGTTGACAAAAATTAAAATAATGCAAGGATATTCCAGTGAGGCAGTAATTCAAACTAAGAAAGGAAGATTAGTAAGGATGTTATCTAATGTCTCATGTTGTAATCCTTTACACTAATTTCATTTCTGAACTCTTTAAAGTGCATTAAAATTAGTTTTTATGTGTTTACATTTATGCAAATGTTTGCATGGATAGTTTAATGTATGCACAGATGAAAATAGCATGATAGGATTGGGGCATCCTCTTTGGGTCGACATTTCTTTATAGGAGCCCATCTTATGGAAAAATAATAGATTTGTATTTTGACATTAAATTTGTATGTTTTCTTGGATTGCTAAATATTTATGGTTCTGGGATTAAAGTTGGGCATTTTCTATTAAAATTTGTGTTGTTTTCATTAATATTTAATATTGTAAAACTGTTTTCAGTTGGAAATGGAGTAAAAAGGTGGTGTGGCATTTTTATTTTTCTGTTCGAGTTTAAATTCTTTTTCCTCTATTGTATTTTTGTTATTTGGCTATTGGGATGAAGTTGGAAGGTGGTTGTTGAAGCATTTACAAGCCTCATCCTTAAATTTAACTTAAAAATATGTTTCTTAGGAATAATTAACCATCAAATTTCATCATCTATCATATTTGACAACACTTCATTTACTTATATTCAACTTGCTTTAAGGGTTTATAATTCCTTCTTGGTTAATATGCTCTAGGCATTTTCTATTTTCTAGATGGCCTTTATTTGGACAATATCATGTTACATGCAGATCCACTCCACAACTATTGTGTGGCTCTTGTTGTTCCATCCCATCAAGCCCTTGAAAGTTTGTCTCAGAAAGTGGGAATTGTTTACAATGATTTTGTTGTCCTGTGTAAGAAGAGTGAAGCAATTAAAGAAGTTAAGAGCTCCATTTCACAGGTGTGTTATGGTGTCCACCACTTTTGAGTATGTAACAGAGACAATTTATTGTGTAGAAAATCACTACAATAGGATGAATCAACAAATTCCTCTTCTTTATGTAAAATTATATACTTATCAGGTTTGGAGTTCCTCACTTCCTTGTCGAACTTAAGTCGAATGCAAAGAAAGGTATCATTGTACTATTTGCTGGTTATATTCAATAACCAGAAGACAATCTGAAATGTCAACTATAAGTAATATATGGAGGATTTTTAGTTCTGGTCTCCAAGAATCTCGTTAAAACTTCCTTATAACATTTTTGGGGCAGGAGGTGCAATGTTATTAGTTCTTCATTGAAGATGGATGAATGGACAGAAGAGGAGGACACCAAGTTCAAAGAGGCAGTTTCTCTCCATGGATATTGTTGGGCCAAGGATGCACTGTTTGTGCCTCCTCAAAATTATAATCAATGCAGGCTTCAAGAATCTTGTTAAAACTTCCTTATAACATTTTGGGGACAGAAGGTGCAATGTTATTGATTCTTCACTGAAGATGGATGAATGGACAGAAGAGGAGGACACCAAGTTGAAAGAGGTAGTTTCTCTCCATGGATATTGTTGGGCCAAGGATGCTCTACTTGTGCCTCCTCGAACTTATAATCAATGCAGGCTTCAAGAATCTCGTTAAAACTTTCTTATAACATTTTGGGGACAGGAGGTGCAATTTTATTGATTCTTCATTGAAGATGGATGAATGGACAGAAGAGGAGGACACCAAGTTGAAAGTGGTAGTTTCTCTCCATGGATATTGTTGGGCTAGGGATGCTCTATTTGTGCCTCCTCAAACTTATACACAATGCAGGCAGTATGTATAGTTATCCTTCCCTTTGGAATGTCATATTGTGCTTAATTTGTTAGGTTCTTTAGAAATATTCTGACTATTGTTTGTGAGAGAAGAAAAGATGCTTGATGACCTTATATAGTTGTATTCAACTAAAATATTTGTTTAAGACTATATAGTTGTATTCAACTAAAATCTTTGTTTCAGACTATGTTGTGTGTTGTGTATCTCTGTGGGACCTATATGTTAGAAAATTATATATATTACGAAGCAATGGAACACATAAAATATTGCAGAAATATAAACACAGAAAACACATAAAACAAGAGAGACACAGATATATGTGGTTCACCCAATTTGGGCTACGTCCACCCCGAAAAGCCAGTCCTTCCTTTCTATTATCCAGCAAAATGAAGAGACACAACCTACAGCAGATCCGCTGTAATATCCTTTATTTTCTCTCACAGTCTCACCTCTTTGTTTCTCGCTCAAAGAATACACATCTATTACATAGCCTCAATACAATGCCCTCATACAAAGAGAGGGGTTGCCTTCTAGGGCAAAAAACCCTAAAATAAACATAAGCTCTACCATCAAATCATCTGCCTAATGAATGGCTCAGATTGACCAGAAATTACTATACTTTTACAAGGCAATTTTACATCTATTTTTAGCTTCGGGGGTGTTGCCCCCAAAACCCCCACCGGGGGACCACTAGCCCCTAGACCCCCCAGCCGAGGGGGATCGGCCCCCCTGAACCCCCGCAAGGGGGGACAAGTTCCCCTCACACCCCTCCACCGCTGCTTCATTTGCTGGAAAATGACCCCTCTTTGGACCTGGCTATTTCTCATCTTCATCTTCATCCTTGAAGACCAATTGAAGCTGAGAATATTCTCAGTTTCTCCCTGGTTACAACTTTTGTTAGCATATATGCAGGATTCTGGCTAGTGTGTATCTTTTCTAGCTTCAACTCTCCTTCTTCCAACACTGATCGTATGAAATGGTACTTGAACTATATGTGTTTAGTGTTGGAATGAAATGCTAAGTTCTTTCCAAGATGAATGGCACTTTGGCTATCACTGTATAACGTGCCCATATCATGCTTCTTACCCAATTCACCCATAAACCTTTGTAACCAAATCATTTCTTTACTAGCCTCTGTAGCAGCACCATACTCTGCTTCTGTTGTTGAAAGTGCAACAACACTTTGGATTTTTGAAACCCAACTGACAGCTGTTCCACCTACAGTAAATAAATATCCTGTAGTGCTCCTCCTATTATCTCCATCACCTGCCATATCTACATCAACATATCCCTGTAGAGAAATATTTGAACCACCAAAGCATAATGCTTGATTTGTGGTACCTTTCAAATATTTGAGAATCAATTTCACTGCCATCCAATGTTCCTTTCCTAGATTGTTTATGTACCCGCTTACAACTCCCACTTCATGTGCAATATTAGGCCTTGTGCAGACCATTGCATACATTAAGCTTCCAACTGTTGATGCATATGGAACTTTAGACATATAATCCATGTCTTCTTGGGTATTTGGGTACATTTCCTTACTAAGTTTGAAATGGCTAGCAAAAGGTGTACTAATTGGTTTTGCATTGTGCATATTAAATCTTTTCAACACCTTTTGTATGTACTCATTCTGAGACAATGTTAATTTATGATTTTTCCTTTCTCTAGTTATTCTCATACCAAGGATTTGTTTTGTAGCTCCCAAATCCTTCATTGCAAATGAATTTGCCAATTTTCTTTTGAGAACATTTATTTCCTGCATGTTAGACCCTATAACAAGCATGTCATCTACATACAATAACAATATAATATAGCTGCCATCATTTTGCTTTTTCAGATAAACACAATGATCAAAGTGACATCTAGTATAACCTTGTTCAGACATAAACTTGTCAAATTTTAGAAACCACTGCCTTGGAGCCTGTTTTAAGCCATACAAGCTCTTCTTCAACCTACACACTAGTTTCTCCTTCCCTTTCACTTCATATCCTTATGGCTGCTGCATATATATCTCTTCCTCCAAATCCCCATCGAGAAAGGTTATCTTTACATCTAACTGCTCAAGATGCAAATCTTCAACTACTACTAGACTTAAAATCGTTCTTATTGAAGTCATTTTAGCAACAAGAGAAAATATTTCATCAAAATCAATACCTTTCTTCTGTGCAAACCCCTTCACCACAAGTCTAGCTTTGTACCTTTGTTTTCATCCATCTTCTTCCTTCAGCCTGTCAACCCATTTATTCTTCAATGTAGTTTTTCCTATAGGCAACCTGACTAAGTCCCAAGTCTGGTTATGCATTAAGGAGTCCATCTCTTCTTCCATGGCTACTTCCCACTTTTTCCTGCTTTCAACCTACATTGCTTCTTCATAACATTCAGGTTCACCAGAATCAGTCAACAATAAATAATATAATGAAGGAGAGTATCATTCAGGGGGTCAACTTATCCTGGTAGATCTTCTAACACCACTTTCAGGTGTTTAGGGTGCTTGTTGTTGTTGTGGTGGTTCCTGTTGTTGTGTTTGTTGATTATTATTATTTTCAGGCACCTTTACTTTTTCAGTGATTTCATCAAGAACTGCGTATTCCTTGTTTTCTTTTCCCTATTTCTTTTCCTGTAACTGATTCTTATACAAGACCTTTTCATTGAATATTACATCTCTACTCCTAATGATTTTGTGATTTTCATAATCATATAAGCGATAACCAAAATCATTAACACCATATCCAATAAAGGTACATTTCTTTGACCTTGCCTCAAGCTTTGTTCTATTTTCTTTATTAATATGGACAAAGGCCTCACAACCAAAAGGTTTTAAAAAGGAGTAGTTTACCTTTTTACCTGTCCATGCTTCCTCTGAAACACCACCATCCAAGGAACTTGAAGGCCCTCTATTTATTAGATAAACAGTAGTATCTATGGCATGTGCCCGAAACTGTAAAGGCAATCCTGCATCCAATCTCATGCACCTTGCATACTCCATGATTTTTCTGTTCATCCTTTCTAACACACCATTTTCTTGTGGTGTTCTTGGAACTATCTTCTCTCTACAAATTCTATGCTCTGAACAATACCTATCAAACTCTTTGTTGCAATATTCACCTCCATTATCTGATCTGAGACACTTCAATTTCTTTCCTCTCTCAATCTCAACCAAAGCTTTCCATTTCTTGAAAGTATCAAATACATCATATTTATTCTTAATACAATAAAGCCAAGTTTTTCTAGTTGCATCATCAATAAAAGTAACATAATAACAAGAGCCACTGAGAGATGATACCTGAGCAGGTCCCCATACATCTGTATGCACAAGCTTTAACTTTTTCTCTTCTTTTCTTTCCCGACTTTGAGAAATCTGATTCTCTTTTGTTTTGCATAAATGCAATTATCACAGAAGTCCAAATCAACATTCTTCAAACCCGGCAACAAATTCCTTGAGTGAAGAATCTTCATCCCCTTTTCACTCATGTATCTGAGCCTATGATGCGATAATGTTGCATCTGCTCCTTAGGAAGTTAAAGCATTAACAGAGTTAGAAATACCATTGCATAAATACAATGTACCAACCTTTTCGCCTTTTGCTATTACCAGGGATCCTTTGGTAACCTTTCAAGCTTTATTTGTGAAAGTTGTCACACAACCTTCACCGCCTAACTACCCCGTTGAAATCAGATTTTTCTTTAGATCTCAAACATGCCTTACCTCCTTTAGTAGCCATTGGTTTCTATTCTTATCAGGTGTGACATGGAATGAGGCCCCTGAATCTACCACCCAGGAATCAGTAATATTTTCTAAAGAAAGAATCAAAGCATCTTGTAACACCTCACCTGTCACATTTGCTTCATGATTGTTTTCTTGTTGTGCATCTCCTTCTTTTCCTTTCTGAGATCTACAATATTTCTTTAGGTGTCCTTTCTTTTCGCATTTCCATCACACTATCCCCGATCTAGACTTGGATCTGCCTTTACTTGATTTACTGCGATATCATGAGCTCTTTCCTCTTTCCATTTTTCTTCCCCTAGACTCTGCACTCAAAGAATTACCCAATGTCTCACCAGAGATTTTTCATCGCATTTCCTCGCTAAGGATAGCACCGACAACATCATCAAACTTTAAAGTACTAGATCCATAAACAGAGTTACGAATGGCCATTACTAAACCATTCCAACTTTCTGGAAATGAGCACAAGAATAACAGAGCTCTAACTTCATCATCAAAGTTTACCCCTACAGAACATAACTGACTTGTAACAATATTAAAATTATTTAAATGGTCTACAATAGATCCACCTTCTGACATCTTCATATTAAATAACTGTTTCATAAGAAATACCTTGTTTGAGGCTGAGGGTTTTTCATATAGTTTATGCAACGCCTCAATCAAACCCTCTGTAGTTGTTTCCTTCGAAATGTTGAAGGCAACCGACGCTGCGATGCACAACCGTACTGTTCCGAGTGCCTTTCTATCAAGAAGGTTCCATTCTTCATCTGTCATACCCATCGACATCTTTTTTTTTCCGCCCAATGGTAGGTACAAATCTTTCTGATACAAATAATCTTCCATTTGCATCTTCCATAACGAGAAGTTTTGGCTATTAAATTTCTTGACCTTAAACTTACCATCTTCTGCCATTGCTCCCACTCAAATGAGGAACCCTTCTTTCCTGCGAGTTTATCAGCCAAATAGAACTTCGGCTCTGATACCAGTTGTTAGAAAATTATATCTTACAGAGTAATGGAACACATAAAATATTGCAAAAATATAGACACAGAAAACGTATAAAACCATAGAGACACAGATATATGTGGTTCACCCAGTTTCAGATACATCCACCCCAAACAGCCAGTTCTTCCTTTCTATTATCCAGTAAATGAAGCACTGGTGGAGTTGCTACAATCATTCTCCAAGTGGGAGATTGTTGTGTATTGAGCATGATTGTTTAGAGGTATTTGTTTCAGCCGGATGTATACCCTAGGAAGTTTGTACACCCCTCTAGGGGGGGGGGGTGCGAGGGTGACTTGTCCCCCCCCGCAGGGGTTTGGGGGGGTCAATACCCCCCCCACTGTTGGGTCCGGGGGGCTAGAAATCCCCCGGCGGGAGTTTCGAGGGCAGCGCCCCCGAAGTTAAAAACAAATGTAAAATTTCTTTGTAAGTATAGTAATTTCTAGTTAATCTCGGTCGTTCATTAGGTGGATGATCTGAGGGTAGAACTTATGTTTAGTTTATGGTTTTTTTCCCTAGAAGGAAACCCCTCTCTTTGTATGAGGGTATTGTATTGAGTCTGTGTAATAGATGTGTATTCTCCGAGTGAGATACAGAGAGGTGAGGCTGTGAGAGAAAACAGAGGATATTATAGCAGATCTGCTATAAGTTGCGTCTCTTCATTTTGTTGGATAATAGAAAGGAAGGACTAGCTGTTCGGGGTGGACGTAGCCCAAACTAGGTGAACCACATATATCTGTGTCTCTCTGGGTTTATGCGTTTTCTGTGTTTATATTTTTGCAATATTCTATGTGTTCTATTTCTCTATAATATATAACTTTCTAACATAATGGTTAAGTCTGTCATGATTTCTGTTGAATCGAGTAGATCTGCATGAAGGTAGAGCTAGTGTTAGTATTTAATGCATGAAAGTAGACAATCAGCTTCTTTTAGGTCTATAAAGTATGATAGCAGACCTTTGTGATGGTCTAAGAGTTGTTTTGATAGAGTTGCAGTAGAGGACCATAAGAACACATAGATCTGCACGGAGCAATATTTGAGCCATAAGGGCTTAAGATCACTTATCACACAGTCTATGAATGTAGAAACCTGGTTATAGCATCCCCCAATACTGTTACGAGTGAGACTGCAGCTTGGGCTATGTAGTTTGTTGCCGAAAGGGCCAACATTTAAGGTTTTTCTTGTTTGCACGAACAACTCTGAACCTGGGTCAATCATCCTTAAGCCAACAAATGGTTTCATTGCTCGGCTTGAGATCTATCTAAGAGATGTGTGATAAATGGTTTCCTATGAAGAAAGAGATTGAAAAGTGGATTGACCAAAATGTGCACCTGTTCGCAGCTCAAGAGAACATGAGACCTAAATTATCTAAGGAGTAGTGGTTGCAGATATTTTTGTACATAGACAAGACTGACACATTCTTCTATTTCTTCCTTGGCGAACTACACAAGTGGTTGTCTAAACTAACTGATATTCAATGGACGTGGAGGCTTGATGGCCTTATATTGTGGACCCCTAAACTGGTGCAATGCTTGGAGGTATCAGGAAGCAATATCGCGTGGGTTGTGGATCATTGGATTGATTGAACAATGGGAGGTTTTGTGACTTATGTCGCGATTGATAGAAATATCAGCTATAGCGAAGCGGAAAAAAGGTTCTTTAAGGGACCTTAGGGTAAGTATTTGAAATCATTAAATACTTGGATTAAAATGTTGTTATTTGAAAAGAGGGTTCTGCAGTTACCTTAATGTTTGGGGCTACACAAAGTGAGATATTCTTTAGAGGAAACAAAATATCAAGCTCAGAATATAGTCTACTCATTGAACCCCCTTCAAGTGACGATGAAGGGATGTTGCTGATACACCATGAAGTGTAGTTCAATTAATTATGCAGGGTATCCCGAGGATACCTCATCCATCCACTCCACCTCCACCTTCACCTCCACCTCATACACCTACACCTTCACCCCCTCCACCTCCACTACCACCATTCAACTTGGTGAACATGATGAAGATGTCTATTTTTAAAGGAGTAGGGAGCAAAGATCCCAAATAGTTTGGGTTTGTCACAGGAGCTGTATGGACAACATAGTAGATTACAGATGATAGAATCAAGAAAGCTCAACTGATTACAACATTACAATATCGAGCATTAACATGGTACATCAAGTATTTCACTGATAACCCCAATGCGGTGTTGGAAGAGACCCAGGAAGATCTAAACAAAGAGTTCAAAAAGCCTAAGCCAGAGGTGCAGTTGGTGATTGAGTTTAAATAAATTCGATAGAAGGTAGATGAGACACCTTGGGATTTTGATCAAAGGTTGAAATGCTTGATCAAGCAAACCAAAATGGTACTTATAGATTCTCAGCATCTCTCTTGCCACACTTGAGAGTGCCTCTGTCACAACAAAAGATAGCAACGCAAGAGAAAAATTTGGAAATTGTGATGAGGTATGATGCTTCACCCATACACGATACAAACGTTGGAGTGAAACAGATTCACTCATAACTGGAAAGCTTGTGCTTACAGTTGTAGAGCCTGAAGAAGGAAATGAAGCCCAACCGGAGGTGAGCTGAGGTTCAGTGTTTGAAGTGCACAAGCCATGGACACGATAAGGACCATTTCCCAGTTTATAAGAACTAGATTATGGGGGAACAACCTGTTCCCTTGAAACTAGAGAATAATGATGGGACGAGTGCAAGAGCTATAGTGTGGTGCACTATGTATCAGGTTATAGGATAGCACACAGCTGATAACTTCCATTTACTACAGAAATATATAAAAACCCTTTAGTAGTTGTTTTTCAATTTCTATAAATTTGTGGGACATGATGAACACCAATGTAGGAGTTACGAGTTGATGATGGATAGAACCCCTACCTACTGAATGTAGGTAGAGAACTGGCCTCAGGATTAGGGCACAGGAGTAGGCATGGAGGATTCCATGGCCGAGGACGAGGAAGAGTGGGCGGAACTAGTGGACGAAATGGGCAGGTGAATTTCTATAACTGTGGCGAAGCACGACACTTCACGCAATATTGTACAAACCCCACACATCTGTCATGTCAATATTGTTGATAGTTTCATCATATTATTGAAAAAAAAATTGTTCTTATGAAAAAGATGCAAGAAATGAAGGTGTATCCTCAACAACCTACATATAACATTCAAATGGTGAGGGCAGAGCCCTGTGAAGAAGATCAAAGCATAAATATAGTGACAAGAAGTGGTATGGCGACTTGTGCGGATAAAGGAAGACACCCTGAGGATGATTAGGGGGTGTGTAAGGTTGTTGAGAATGAAATCTATTTTTATCTTTATCACACTAAAGAGACCTTCATGGAAGGAAAGAAGAACTTCGTTGAGGTCTCCACCTCAAGGAACCAGGAGAAAATTCCAGAAGCTAGTATGACACAAGAGGTAGATCCTTCAGTACTAGCTACTTTTCTGAAGACCTGCATGAAGTTATTACATGATAAGAAAGTGGTAGAAGGGTTGCAAGCGTTAATTGACAAGTGCACAAATAAATAAAAGACTCTTGTTGAACAACGCATTATGAGGAGAATTGGTAAGCCTAAGAAGCGAATGAGGCATGAGATGAGGCTAATTGCACAAATATGATAATATGAAATGGACTAGGTAATCTTGGATCTGGGATCTGATGCCAACGTCCTACTTAAGGAGACATGGGAAAGGATGGGAAGACCTGTGCTACAATGGTCTCCCATTTAGTTGTGCATGGAAATCAACAGAATATTATTCTGATGGGGCACTTATATGGTGTAATGGCATTGTGGACATTGAGGGCAAAAGTGCGTTGGATGAATTTGAGGTCATTGAAATAGTGGATGAAAGTATCTCATACCCAACAGTACTAGGAATTTACTGGGCTTTTTATATGGACATGGTAATTGACTTGAAGAAGCAGAAGATGACTTGTTGGGAATGGGTTCCCCCAAGAGCCATTTTGGGGCTAAAAGCCGATGGTTTGGGATAAGTTTTTAATGAAGTTGCAAAGTCTCCACATTTTGTGGTTGTGGAGTACGAAGGTGTCAAGATTCATAAAGGGTTGTCTGCCCTTATTTTGTAAAGTGTCAAGTCGGCTATAAATATCCACCCATGGTCTGCGGACCATGGGATTGTATAAAAAGGAGCTAAGTAAGTAAGCTCCAAGTAGTTGAGAAAGGAAGAAAGTAGCGAAGTAGAGTGGAGAAGTCTAAGTGTTCTCAGGTCTTAGCGTAGGTAAAGGCTCTACAACTGAGTGCATAGAGGCCTAGGGTGGAAGTCCACAACTGAGTGCGTGGACCCCTGCAATTGTGTGTGCAGGGCGGATAGAGTTTGTATTAAACTGAAAGATATCAATAAAGAGAAGTATTATGCAATTACTATGTATTTAGTTCCTATTAATTCATATGATTTTATTGTGTTTTAGGTTTAATTTACAATGCTTAGTTGATGCGCGAATATATGTGATAGTATTGGTTAATTGAACGCAAGTAAGGATATTAGTTTATGCGTCGCTAACTGTGATTTATTAGTAAGATAAGTAAAACAATTGAGATAATTTGGGAACCTATACAATACATTGTCATAGCTACATGAAAGTACCTAGAGCATGGGTTAGGGTTGCACGAATGTCAATCGTAAACCTTCGCAGAGGTATTGAAGGGTGGAATAAAGGGTAGACTAATAGAACCCTAAGGCTTAGCAACCTACACGAAAGTAGGGGAAGAGGGATTAAACTGATATCATGACCATCTCACGGTGCAGAAGCTTGGTTCCATCGTCCCCCCATAGTGCTTTAGGTGAGACTTCGGTCCATGTTGTACGGGCTGATGCTAAAAGGGATTTGTTTGGCTAACTAATGCTAAACCTGGGTCAGGGCCCACAATGCCAACAAATGGTTCCATTGCTTGGACCAGAATCTACATGAGAGATTTGTGATGTTGTATCATTGGAATCCAACTAAGAAGGAGATCGAGGATTGGTTGGATAGAAATATACACAAATTCACAACGCAGGAGAACATAAACCCATGATTGACGAAGGAACAATGGCTAGACAGGTACGTGTATATAGAAATCCATGAGATCTTTTTATGCTCCTTTCCAGTTGAGTTATACGAGTGGATCGCAAAGTTAGCAGATAGCCAATGAAGGTGGAGGCTTGGCGGTCCTATTTTCTAGTCCCCGGAGCTAGTATAGAGACTAGAAGCTTCTGAGGTTAAGATGGTCGGCATTGTCGATCATTGGCTTGATCTTATCATAGGAGGATTTGTGACTGAATTTGCGGTCGATACCTCATTGAGTTACAACAAGGTGGAGTGAAGCTTTTTCAAAGGTCTGTGAGCTATGTACTTGAAGTCTTTAAATACTTGGATTAAGAATTTATTGTGCGAAAAATGGGTTATGCAGCTACCTTGATGTTCAGAGCTACGCAAAGTGGAAAGACTTATAGGAATGAAGCAAGAAAGGGCTTAGAATATTTCCCACTAATTTCACCTCCTTTGAGTAACGAAGAGGCAATAGAGCAGGATTCTCTGCAAAGTGCAGTTCAGTTGATAAAACAAGGATTCTCGCCATTGCCACCTCCACCTACGCCACCTCCAACTTCACCACCATCACCTGTGACTTCTCCCACACCACCACCACCTCCACCATGGTTCAACATGGTGAATTCAGTGAAGCTACCTTTTTTTAGGTGCTTGGGAAATAAGGACTCGGACCAGTTTTGGTTCATCATAAAAGTTGTATGGGAAGCTCAGGGTGTCTCAAACAATCACATGAAGAAGGCAATGTTGCTTAGTTCTTTATAGGATCACGTGCTAACTTGGTAAATCAAGTACGGTAATGATAACCCAAACGCTAGCTTGGCAGAGATCCAGACCACAATGAATAAAGAGTTCAATAGGCCTAAATCTGAGGCACAAACAATTGTGGGGTTCAAAGAAATCACGATGAAACCAAGTGAGACACCTTAGGAATTGGATCAAAGATTGAAGTGTAAAATCCACCAAGCTAATATGAACTTAACAGATGGACATCACCATGAGTGGTTCGTGGCTTCACTCCTACCTCACCTAAGGGTTGCACTGTCGCAACAAAAGATGACGACTTAGACAGAGAACTTCGAGATTGCAATAAGACTGCATGAAACACTGATGCAAGGTCCAAATCTCAGGGTTCAGTAGATCCATGTACAGTTGCTAAATATTTGCCTCGAAATGCAAAGCTTGAAGAAGGAAAAAACAGTTCGACCGGAGGTGCACCAAGAGATATGGTGCATGAAATGTAAGGGTCAGGGGCATGAAAATGACCACTACCTAGTCTTTGAAAACTATATTACAGGAGGAGGATCGATGCCTTTGAGTCCAGAAGCCCAAGTAGGACCGAGCGTGGGGCCTACATTATGGTGCACTATATGTCAGTTAGCAGCGACACATATGACTGAAAACTGTCATTTGCTGCAGAAGTTTGTACAAACACTGCAACAACTTTTTTGCAAATTTTGTAGGTCAGTAGGGCATGATGACGGAAACTGCTGAAATTATGAATTGATGATGGAAAAAACACCCACCTATAGAGTTCAGGGAGAAACACGACCTCCTAACCAAAGTGCTGGGATGGTACAAATAGCTTTCAGGGTTACGGATGAGGCTGAGGTAGAGGAGGACCTGGCAAAGGTTGGGGACAACTAATCTATTACAATTATGGAGGACCAGGAAACTATACCCATGAATGCACTAACCTGATGCATCCATCATCCAAATATTGTAATCAGTTTGATCATGAGATGGAGGAATGTCCTACACTAATAGAGAGGATATGTGACAAAGGGGTGCTACCACTACCGCCGACTCAAAACCTGCAGATGATGAGGGTTGAGCCTTGCGAAGAGGATCTGAATGTGAATATAGTGCTTCAAAGTGGAATTGCAATGGGTGACTATAAGGGGAAACAACCGAAAGACAACACATGGGTTCACAAACCTCTGGTGAAGGAGGCTGAATTTGATTTGGAGTGCGCACTCGAAATGTTCAGGGAAGCAAAAAAGAGCTTCACTGAGGCCTCTACCTCAAGGAGCTAGGATAAGCCAGTTCAAGAAGTGGACCCTTCTATGCTTACTACCTTTCTAGAGACTTACATGAAGCTACTACACGATAGCAAGGCTGTGAAGGGGTTATATGAACTTATAAATAGATGCACCTGAAACACTCCAGGTGAACCGTACATGGTACAAAAGATTGGTAAGCATAAGGCAAGGATAAGGCGTGAGATAAGACTCACTGTGCAAATAGGAGAATATGAAATGGATCAGGTTATTTTGGATATGGGGTCAGATGTGAACATTTTTCTAAAGTAGACTTGGGAGTGGATGGGGAGACCCACACTATAGTGGTCTCTGATTTACTTAAGGATGGAAAATTAATAGAAAATCATCCCCATGGGACAACTCCAAGAACTGTAGATATTGAAGGTGTGAGTGCATTAGTTAACTTTGAAGTGATAGAAATTGTGGATGTCAGCAACCCCTACCTTTCACTCCTTGGCATTGACTGGGCTACTGACATGAATGGGGTAATTGACCTAAAGAAGTGAAATATGATATTTGAAAAGAAATGCTTCGCGTCATAGTACCTGTAGATCCTGCTAAAGGATCGTGTTATACTGAACCAGTCCATGATTACGAAACTGATGATGATTTGGACTGCATATATAAAAAAATAGCGCACGACCAAGATTGGGTGAATCTGATAGCGAATGGATGAATTACATGGGTTTGCAAGAGCTCCTGCACCTCAGACTTGGGTGAAGAATTAGAGAGCTAGCAGAATTAGCGACATGAAGTAACTACACTGAGCTGTAACATGGTGACCTGGTTGTTGTGGTGTGTGTCATTAGATGTATGAAATCTGCCCACTTATGATGGTTTCAATGATGTGGATGTGTTTTTGGATGCATTTGAGTGGGAAATACCAGAGAAGCAGCGTTTCCAGGCTTTGGATTGGGCACTGGGCACTGCGCACTACACCCATGAGATGGTGGTGTATGCACAAGGGTAGCTTTGATGAATGGCGTGAGTGTAGGAGGATGATGAGAACTTGATTTGGGAAGCCAAAGGTATGAGTGGTAGACAAGTATGGTAGGAAGGATGATTCATGTGCACACTTGGCCTAATGAGCTAAGGCTTATGGTGCGAAGCCCTAACCTGAGTGGATGCACTTGTTTTGTCACACCTTGGATGTCATACCGATGAACTTGTACTTCGAGATAGAGCTCCACCATGGTGGAGGTGAATGGGATATCTAGTGCGAAGGATTAGCCATGGCATACGCGATCCAGAACTTTAGACACTATTTGCTGGGTGGAAATTTTAAAATGTATACAGATCATTCTACATTGAAATACGTAGTCAATAAGCCTGTGTTAGAGGGCAGAATCTATAGGTGGTTATTATTGTTCCAAGAGTATGATTTTGAAGTTATTGTGAAGCCTAGATGACTGAACATCAGACCATAACATCTGTCACACATTAAAATGGGGGGAAGAGCCCACTAATTTGGACGAGGGATTGCCTGACGTGTAGCTCTTTGCAATGCACATTGCATATGGTCACTTTGAAGACATCATACACTTTCTAATGATAGGAACTACCCCGGAAGGCTACACCATCTAGCATAAAAAGGAGTTAGTGGTGCACATGGTAGACTTTTCGATCATTGCCGGACATCTGTACAGAATGGGGTCTGTGAAGTATTGTGAGAATATGTACCAGAGTTTGAAAGAAGTAGTATCCTCATGGACGCTCATGGGGGTGCTGCGTGAGACCATTATGTAGTAAGAGAGACCGCGCAAAAGATTCTACGCGCAGGGTTGTGATGGCCAACCCTCCATCAGGATCCCAAAGCCTCTTGTAGGGCACGTGATGTGTGTCAAAGGACTAGCAGGTCATCACGGAGAGATGAGCTTCCCCTGAACCCACAGATGAAATTACAACCTTTAGAGAAATGGGCCATAGATTTTGCGGAACCCATTAAACCCCAAGAAAAGAAGATGAGAACATGGTACATTATCATCGTGACCCAGTACTTGACTTGATGGGTGGAGGCACAGCCTGTCAAGGACTTCATAGGCATGATAGTTGAGGAGTTTCTCTTTGAGTATGTACTGACACAATTTGGGTTTCCAAATGTTTTGATGAGTGATCATAGTATGCACTTTCTGAATGAGAAGATGAGCACGATGATGGAGGAAGTTCAGGTCTATCACCAGAAAATCATGCCTTATCACCCACAGGCTAATGGGACCATGGAAGCATTCAATAAGGTATTGGAGAACACGTTGACCAAGGTTTGCAATGCTCATTGAAGTGATTAGGACCCGCACATACCTACAGTACTATGGGCCTATCGAACAACATGCAAAAATTTGATTGGGAAGACACCCTTTAGGCTTGTATATGGTGTTGAAGCAATGATGCCCATGGAATACATTGTGCATAGTCTATGCATAGTAGCACTCATGGGTATGATGGATTGTGGAGCCCTAAAATAGAGGCTCGTGCAACTTGTTAAGCTTGAGGAGGAAATATTTATGGTTGGATTTCACCAACAAGTCCAAAATTAGTGCAAAAAAGCATGGCATGATTGGCAGACTAAACTGCGCACCTTTAAGGTAAATGATCTGGTTTTGTTATATGACAACAAGTTTGATAAATTTCCAGGGAAATTTAGAATGTATTGGCTAGGGCCCTATGATATTCAGGAGATTACTGATGGTGGGGCAGTTCAGTTGGTTAAATTGAATGGAGATCCCTTCCTAAGAAAGGTGAATGGTAGTTGATTGAAGCTGTACGTCGGTGATCCAACCAGATGACTATATGGAGGTAGCATAGTTTTGGCACTCCAGGTAGCTGAAAGGATGTGTTGGACTATAAAATACACTGCCCGGGTTGGGGAACTGCGCAATTGGAGGATTGTGTGGAACGAGGCAATGTCACAGGGTTCATGACAATGTGAAGAGAGCTACACTACCTAGGGAAAAACTACACAGGTTAGCCAAAAAGTGATTGTTAAAGTGATTGTTCATGATTTGACGATGAGAATGTGGCAAAATGGAGCGGGCGTCTGGAATTTAAGTAAACAATTATGGGTAATATGCTTGGAAATCTGCTGCCAATCTAGCATTAATGAACCAAATGTGGGGGGAATGCTCAGATTTAAATTCAAAATTACCTTTAAATTACAGGTGGAGGGCCAACGAAAAACACTTGGAATTTTGAACATTGAGTTGGTGAGCTATCAGATGTGCATGAGCTCCACATTCTTCAAAGAATTTCTTGACTACCTAGTGTTTGATTGATTTCCAGAGTCCAACCATAATTTCATCCATGATTTTATCCTAGGATCTGAAGCTATGGATGTCGAAGCAGTGATAACTGAGGGGGTTATGCCAGAGGTTGTTATGGAAGCAGAAGGAGCCTCTCTAGAGGTTGTAGACGTACTAGCTGAAGTCCCCAAGTCACCATAGACACCTAGACTGAAGCCTACCCTGACCAAAGAGAGTGCGAAGGATAAGAAGGCAAAGCAGGCTATGATACTTGTGCATGCATTGCCTAGAAGAAACCCACAGAAGGAAAAGCCCACCGCACAAGGCAAGGGAAAAACCATTAACTTGGAGCCGAAGGAGGAAGAAATTGAGGACATCTCGATGGATGATGAGGACTTGGGGGTAGAAGTGGAGATCGTTGAAGTCGAGGGTTCTAACCCTATCGCTAAGTTGCTTGAATATGTCCCTCTGCGCAAAGGCAAGACCAAAGTGTTGAAGGACATCAACAAAAGCAAGGTTGTCGTGCACATACCTCTACTACCGGATGATATTGTCTTTGGAGGTCCACACTTGGGGCAGGTTCGTCTATTGAAATTGGAAGCTTGGGACTTATCTAACAATCTGAAGTTCTCGCACTTGGCGACAACAGCTAATGCACCGCATTGTTCACACAACCACTGGGATGACTGCATTGGAATAGTGGAAGTGTCTCACGGGTGTAGAAAAAGCAGGTTTTCTCAACTTGCTATGGGTGCCACACTAAAATCACACACCCATTACAGTATTGGTCATCAAGCAGTTGCTATGCTTGGTGCACGATGAGTGTCTGTGGTTGGAGGAGTCGCTATGCATCACCGACAGGTTGATCCATAGGATCACGCAGTTGCCCTATACAGGGGAGAATCTGACCATGATATTTAGTGGAAAAGGTGGCAAGCAGGCCCTTGCGGAGGCCATTAAGGAGAAATTCCAGCTCGTGAAGAAGTCGCACGACTATTCCATCTCGAGTATCTGTGACCCTGCAGTCATGGTGGCCACACAGATCCTGGCAGGAAAAGTTATGTGAAAGTTTCTTGCAAATGAAGTGTTGGCACTCGTCATTGCTCTAGTAGCCCAATGCACCAAAGGAGTTGAGTTTAATTGGGTACGCTATCTCTGCGGTGAGTTCCTTACAAATTGGTGCGAGGCACAAGAGCTCAGCAAGACCTTCCACTATGCGTGGCTCTTGTTGTCCATTGTGCTAGTAACCTGGGAGCTTCCAGAAGACATTCAATTCCCCTCGGTCACGCTGGACCTTCCAGAAGAAGCAAGGTATGCTTTGTTGTGGGCAGCCAAGGATGTTCAGTGTATCAAGGATAGGAAGATCTTCTGGATCTCTATGGAAATTAATATTAGCATGGCTATCAATCATAAAACGTCATTAGCACCTACTGTGTTTGCCAAACTGTAGGAGTATGTGGATTTCAAGGCAGACCTTCAGCATGTTCCGATCAGGGCACAAAAGGACCCTGAGAAGAAGTGGCATGACTTGCCTTACTTGGAAATGAATGACGCGATTGATGCATTTCTTGATCGCTGGCTGAAAAAGTGGCGCACTGCCTCAAACTTGGTGGTGGGGTCGAGCAAGTTCGCCATGCAGCACAAAAAGGAGGAGGTGAAGCTCAAGATGGCATAGCTAATTGAGAAGAGGAAGAAGGAGGCCACTAACAAGGCCCAGACAGAGTGCAATGCCACCCAGCAGGTGGAAAAACACATAGGAAGAATAGAGCCTGACTCTAACAAAGGTGTGAGGTCGCCTTCATGCAAAATAGAGGAAGAAACAAATGAGAAAATATAGAAACATGGACTGGACCTGAAGACGACATCCTACCACATCAAACGTCCAAGAGAACAACAAAAAGTTGGGTCGCAGAAGAAATCCAAGGCTAGTAAGATATCGCTAGACCCAATCACCCTAACAGAGGGAGATTTGAATGAAATTGGAGACATGGTGTGGGATGTCACCATGGAGGTATTGCAACAGTTCGAGCAGCAACAACAAAAACTACTGGGGGCCATCTAGATGGGTCTACAGGATCTGCAGATCCACACATCATAGGCTAGCACGGTGTCCATGAGCCTCACTATCGGTACTTCAGACGTTGCCAAGATGTTGCGTGCGAAGGACTCTTGAGTGATAGTGCTTTCAGATGGAGCACTGAACACAAAAAATGAAGTTGAAAGTCCTGCTATCGGTGCCCTCAAGGGAGTGTGGTTGAACTTGGTAGCAATTCTTGGCGAGGTGCTCCACCTACTGCAGGATGGAGTGATCGTTGAGCTGAGGGCCTGTGAATAGCACACTATGCAAGTGATCAGTGAGAAGAAGATCAATAATGTGCAGTTGGTCCTACAGCAAGAATTTTCCATCCCCATAGTGACTAAGGTAACTGACTGAAATAAGTGCATAGTTCAGGTCGTGGAGGAAGCATGTCGAATGGTCCCAGAGTTGGCCATTCCTAAGGGAGAACCAGTCAAGGTCGGCTTTTGCAAGCTTGCTACAGGGGTGCGTGATGTTCACACAGAGTTAGCTAAGGTTCAGCTAGAGTTGAACCTATAGATTGTAGATCTACAGTTGAAGGCCCAGTCCTCAACTCTGCTGGAAGGAATGGAGCAACCCGCAACTACCGTTAGAGAGGCGATAGTGGCGGTAGATAGTGCAATATCAGAATACACATGATTATTTGAATAGTCGTTCGAGGTCCCGACGAGTCTGCAGGAGGATGCTAATGTATAGCGGTTGGAGACAAAGGCGTGAGAACTACAGTAGTGCTATGATGAAGTAAAAGGTACCGCATGCACCGTCGCTCTCACACAGGGACTGGAAAAGCTGCAGGATGCCAAAACATTAAAGGAACAGGTAGATGCAACGCAACACAAAGAGGCAGTACTGAAGGCACACTTGAAGCCCTAGTTGGACGAAGCTTATTTGGTCATGACCTCCATTGAATCCAAGCTTGCTAATCTACAAACGACTTAGCAGAAGGTTCAAGCTAGTAGTTCAGGACTAGCAACAGAGCAGTTGGTTGAAGAAGTGAAGCAGGCGGCCACATAGTGCACCACCGAAGTGGCAGTCATACATGTTGAGCTGGGAGGTCTTCACGTGAAGATCTTTGTGCCTGCAAAGTGACTCGAGGGTGAGTCGCAATGTTTGTGTTGGGGGCCTGTTGGGAATGGGTTCCCCCAGGAGCAGTTTTAGGGCTAAAAGCCCATGTTTTGGGATAATTTTGTAATAAATTTATTAAAGTCTCCAAATTTTGTGGTTGCAGAGCACGAAGCTATCAAGAGTAAAAAAGAGTTGTCTGCCCTATTTTGTAAAGAGTGAATTCGACTATAAAGATCCACCCATGGTTTGCCTACCCTGGGATTGTATAAAAAGGATCTAAGTAAGTAAGCTCTAAGTAGTTAATAAAGGAAGGAAGGAAGAAAGTAGCGAAGTAGAGTGGTGAAGTCTAAGAGTTCTTGGGTCTTAGCATAGGTAGAGGCTCTGCATCTAAGTGCGCAGAGGTCTAGAGTGGAAGTCCGTAGCTGAGTGCACGGACCCCTATAACTGGGTGCATAGGGCGGATAGAGTCTATATTAAATTGAAAGATATCAATAAAGAGAAGTATTCTAAAATTAATGTGTATTTATTTCCTGTGAATGCGGCTAATTTTATTGTGTTTAGGTTTAATTTACAATCTTTAGTTAACACACAAATATATGTGATTGTATCGGTTAATTGAACGCAAGTAAGGATATCAGTTCAAGTGGCACTAACTTTGATTGATTAATAAGATAAGTAAAACACTTGAGATAACTTGGGAACTTATACAATACATTGTCATAGCTGCGCGAAAGTACCTGGACCACGGGCTAGGGCTATGCGAAGGTCAATCATACACCTTTGCGGAGGTACTGAAGGGAAAAATAAAGGGTAGATTGATAGTACACTAAGGCTTAGCGACCAGCATGAAAGTAGGGGTAGAGGGAATAAACCAACATCATGACCATCTCAGGGTGTGGAAACTTGGTTCCAACATCCAGCCATACTACCTTGGGTGAGACTTCGGTCCACGCTCCGCAGGCTGACGCCGAAAGCGCCTATAGTGTAGGGATTTGTTTGTCTAACTAATGTTGAACCTAGGTCAGGGCCCTCAAAGGCTACATGATGTTTTAAAGGAAATCTCTCAAGGTTGAAATACCACTAGACCCTGCTAAAGGAGAGCGTTATACTAAACATGTTTGCGAATTTGTGGAAAGTGATGATAATATGGATTAGATATACAAGATCATCGTGTGAAATGAATATTGGATCAATCCTACAGCCAATGGACAAAATGCATGGGACAGGGATAACTCCTGCACCTCAGATTTAGATGAATAGCTTTAACACTGGCATAACTGGTTTCATGATGTATCTACGCTCCATTGCAATATGATGACCAAATCACTACGGTGTGTCTCGACTAAGGTAAGGAAGCTTCCACATTATGATGGTTTGACTGATGTGGATATGTTTTTAGATTAATTTGAAAGGGAAGTACTGGAAGAACATCGATTCCAGGTAGTGGAGTTGGCGTTGCATGCTACGCCTGCCTATTGGTGGGGTATGCACAAGGAGAGATTTGCTAGATAAAAGGAATACAGAAGGCTGATGAAATTAAGGTTTGGATATGCTAATACTGAGATGATAGAAAAATATAGTGGGAGGGATGATCCACGCAATCATTTGGCACGATGGACTAAGGCCTAGGGAACTAAACTGCAATAAGAATGGTTGCACATTTTTTGTAATACCTTAGACACAATTCAAATGAACTGGTATTTTCAGATAAAGCTTCACCTTAGGATAGTTGAATGGGACATATTAAGCAAGATTTTTCTATTAAATTTCAGATTTGAGGATGGGTTTGAGTGCATTGATGAAGCACTCGAGGAGAAAAAACAAACTATATACAGAATACCGAAGGAACCAGTAGAATAGTCTCAGCTGGATTGGAGTACATAGTTGTGCCATGCGTTAGAGAGTTACAATGTGACTGTTGAAGAGGAAGACAAAGACCCATGGAATATTAACATTCCAGAGACAAAGGGACAACGTGAAGTCAAAGGACCGAAAGCTACGAACCTAGATATATCAGAACCTTTGAAAACTAGACAAGTAAATATTGGATCTAAAGCAGAGGCTAAGTTCACAAAGATAGGAGACTATTGGGATGAAGATATAGTTGATAAGGTGGCTGAACTATTGCATGAATACTAGGATATCTTCCCAACAAAGTTTTCATATTTGAAGGGGATCATCAGAGATTTAGGTGTTATGAAGATTACTTTGAAACTGGATGCGAAGCCTGTTAAGAAGAGACTTTATTGGCTAAATCCAAAGTATAAAGAAAAGGTGCACCAAGAAATGGATAAGACGCTAGATGCCGATATTATTGACTAAGTAGAGGAATCTAACTGGGTAAGTCCAATTGCTGTCCAAGATTAGAAATATAAAGGAGAAATCCAAATATGCGTAGGTCTAAGAAATCTCAATGATGCATGCATGCATAATCTGTTTCCAACACCATTTACAAATGAAGTATTAGAGAATGTTGTCGGAGAGGAGGCTTATTCATTTATTGATGTCCTTTTGAGATATCATCAAATCAATATCACATCATAAGATCGAAGCAAGACAAACTTCACAACCGAGTGGGGTTTCTTTCAATATACAGTAATTCCATTCAGATTAAAGAACGTGCCTGCAATCTTTTCTCGAGTAGTAATCACAACATTCAAGGAATTTATTCATAAATTTATGGACGTGTATTTCGACAATTGGACTGTGTCTGGGTTGGTGAAGCACCACGTTGTGAGCCTACACCTTATGATGGATACATGTTGAAGGTATTAGATCACGCTGAATTTAAAGAAGTGCAGATTTTGTGTGCCCTTTGGAATCTTTCTTGGCCATGTTGTATATAAGCATGGATTGATGATGGACCCTCTGAAGATCACTATGATTGTGAATTTGGAAGCTCCTAGGAATGTAAAACAGTTGCGCGTGACATTGGGCACACCCGATATTACAGAAATTTTATCAAGGCATATGCTCAGATAACTGCATCGATGGAAAAATTATTGAAGAAATATACGATGTTTTGCTACGATGAAGATTGATAGCATTGTTTGGATGTCTTGAAAGGAAATATGGTAACTACGCCTATCTTGGTGTTTCCAGACTCGAAGAAAGAATTCCATGTGCATGTAGATGCCTCTTGCATTACATTAGGTGTAGTATTAACATAGGCAGGTGAAGGAGAAATTGATCATCTGATAGCCTTGGCAAGTAGAAAGTTATCAAAGGCTAAGAAGAATTACTCGACTACAGAGTGTGAAGGGTTGGCGATGGTCTACACACTGCAAATATTTAGGCATTATTTGTTGGACGGACACTTTAAAATGTATACAGATCACTCCGTGCTAAAGTGCCTGGTCAATAAGCTTGTGTTGCGGGGGAAGATCTGCTGATGGTTATTTTTTTTTCAAGAATATGACTTTGAAGTGATTGTGAAGCTTGGAAGGATGAATGTAGGACCAGACCATCTATCAAGGATTGAAACAGGTGAGGAACATAATAGTCTGGAGGAAGGATTGTCGGATGTGCATCTATTTGTGGTGCACATTGCAGATGACCATTTTGTTGATATCATTCAATTTTTGACTATGGGTACAACTTCGGAAGGATATTCCACTCAATAAAAGAAGGAATTAATAGTTTGTACTGCAGATTTTTCACTGATTGCGGGTAACTAATATAATATGGGAATAGATGAAATACTGCAAAGGTATGTTCCCAAGTTTTAACACACTAGTATCCTCACTAAAGCACATGGAGGAGTGACAAGAGGACACTACACAAAAGAGCGACCATGCAAAATATTTTTCACGCTCAGTTATGGTGGCTATCATTACATAAGGATTGTAAGGCATACTCCAAGGTGTGCAATGCTTGCAAAAGGTTGGGAAAGCCTTCACAAAGAGATGAATTTCCTTTAAATCCTCAGGTTTTGTTGCAAGCCTTTGATACTTGGGACATTGATTTCATAGGTCCAATCCAACCACAAGCAAAGAGGACAGGCATGTGGTATATCATTGTTGCCACTCAGTATTTAACCAGATGAGTGGAAGTGCAGCTAGTGAAGGATTGTACAAATGCCTCCACCACGAAGTTTTTGTTTGAATATGTCTTAACATGATTTGGATGCCCTAAGGTATTGATGAGTGATAGGGGTACACCTTTCTTGAAAGAAATGATCAGCGTGATGCTTGAGGAATTCAAGGTGTATCATCAAAAGAGCACACCCTATCACCCATAGGCGAATGGAATGGTAGAAGAATTTAACAGAATATTGGAGAATGCATTAGCAAAGGTCTGCATCGCATAGATAAATGATTGGAATATGAGGGTACTAGTAGTGCTATGGGTATGTAGGATGACCTGCAAGAAATTGACAGGCCAAACATCGTTTAGTTCGGTTTATGGGATTAAACCAGTGATTCCTATGGATTATATTGAGCTAATTTTATGTATTGTAGCTTTGATAGAGATGGCGGATCCTGAAACCTTGGAGGAATGGCTCGTACAACTAATGGTGTTAGAAGAGGACCGCTTTCTTGTAGGATTTCATGAGAAAATGCAAAAGGAATGTGAGAAAGCATGACACGATAGGCATATTAGGCGGTTCACTTTCAAGTTTAATGATTCATTGCTACTATATGACAACAGGTTCACAGAATTTCCAAGGAAATTTCAAAGGCACTGGTTCGGGCCATATGTTGTTAAGGAGATCACAGATGGAGGCGCAGTTCAGCTTGCAAAGATGAATGGGGAACCATTCCCTAGAAAAGTGAATGGAAGTAGGTTGAAGCTTTACAAAGGGGATCCTGCCCTTGCACAATTACTACATGATGGTCAGATAGTCTTAGTAATCTAGGTAGCTGCAAGGGATTTCGGGACTATAAGCTAGGTTGCTTGAAGAGGAGAAATACATAGTAGGGAGGCTGTGCGATAGAAGAACGGAGTGTGGCAGGTGAATATGCTCAAGATGAGCTGCACTATGGAGGATGGTACTGCACAGATGGGTCCAAAAATAGTTGTTGAAGTCAGTATCCACAATTTGATAAAAAAAAAATTCATTAAAAGGAGCTGGTATGCGCGATTTATGGCAAAAATATTTGGAGATCTGCCGCCAAAGATGCATTTATGATCCAAAATTGGAGGGAACGGTCAGATTTGAATTCAAAACCTCCTATAAATTGGACATGTTGGTTCGCTAAAGAACACTATGAATCCTCAGAATTGTCTGTGAGCCTTGTGCCTTAATTTTATGAAGCGCATAGACTCAGAAGGACTCCTTTCAAGGCCATCGTTCACAAACGTATTTGTAGTGTCCCGTGAAATTATTTTTGACAAAATGACTACCACAAATCCTTTAGAGGTTGTTAGTTCTGAAGCAGCCGTCTCCGATGCGGTCACCCATGAAATAATGAACATGGAAGTTACACCCATTGTGCCTATGGCTCCAAGGTCACCTAGGGCGAAGCAATTAGCTGCAAAAGAGAAGGAGTAACCTATACCAATGAGACATTCACCAAGGAAGAACCCGGAGGTTCGAGAGAAGGAGAAGAAGGATAAGCAGCCAGAGAAAATTATGGCCCTGGAGGAAGAAGAACTCCATGGAGTGGAAACGTTAGATGTTGAGGAGGGAAAGCCTATTACATGATTCTTGGAGTATATCCCTCCACGAAAAGGGAGGAAAAAAGTAACCAAAGACCAGGACTGAGGAAAATTTATGGTCTTGACGCCACTGTTACCAGAATAGGTTACATTTGAAGGCGCGGTCTTAATGCGCATTCCGTTGCTGAAGATGGAGGATTGGGATTTCACGGACCATGAGAGATTACCTCATTTGGCTACTCACAAATACATGAAGAATATTTATTACTCAAAAACGAGGGTTATGCTCCTAGAACCCATGAGATCGGCCAGAGTTGTTGAGTAGGTCGAGTTGTTGCACATGCTTTGTGTACCACATTTTCACAAGTCAATTATCAACACTGTATGTATGTGCCAGCTGCTCATGCTGGTGCATGATGGGTGCTTATGGCTCGTAGAACCCACCCCTATCATGAATATGCTTATCCATAGGATTACAAAGATGCCCTATAAAGGGGAAGACCATGCCAAGGCGTTTGGAGGAAATGTGGAGAAAAGGAGCTGGAAAATAAGATTAAGGCAAAAATTTTCTTAGTCAACAAGTCACATGGATATTCTATCCGCTCCATTTAAGAACAGGTGGTGCAGTTTTCCACCCAAATCTTAGCAGGGAATATTATGAGGAAATGTCATGCGGATGAAGTTCCAGTGCGAGTGGTGTCATTGGATGACTGGTGCATGAAGGAAGTACAATATAGCGGGGCACAATATTTATGTAAGCAATTCCCTGCGAATTTTCGTGAAGCACAGGAGGACAGTAAACCCTTCATTATGCTTGGCTCTTGTTGTTACCTATCTTAGTAGAATGACACTTGCCAGAGGATAGTTAGTTTCCTCCACAGGAAGAAGATTTAGTAGAGCCAACAATGTTCACTTCACTCTGGTTGACAAAGGATATAGAGAGGTGAAAGGAATCAAATATTTTTTGGATACTACTTGAGATGGATCTTCGCATAGTAATCTATCAGCGACCAAGATTGTGTCCAACCTTGTTCAAGCAGTTGAGTTCCTTTGCAGAGAAAAGGGACGATTTCCATAATGTATCAATCATGTCAAGGAAGGACCCTAAACATATATGGCATAAGTTGCCATACTTAGTCTCAGAGACAAATCTGCAGGATATTGTGGGAAGTTGGATAGCAGAGTGGTGCAAACCCATGAATGTTGGTGTAGGTGCTAATAAAGGTGGAGAAAACTCTATTGCACAGACGAAAGTTGTGCAAAAGTGAAAAGAAGCAGCACAGAAAGCGACACAAGCATTGGTTGAGAAGAAAAAGAAAGAAGTTGTTGCTAAGGGAGCTATGGAAAAAGAGCATGCTGTAAAAGAGCATGTCGAGATAGAGCATACCAACACAGAGGAAGTCAAAGCATTGGCTTCCCAACATACCGATGAGAAGGAACTATTGGAACGAGGCAGAGATGGAGGAGAGGCGCAAATCACTCCATTCACATTAACAAAGTGCAATAAGGAGACAACTGTCGGGGCAAGGAATACGAACAAATTTGATAAACAAGCATGAATATACCCAATGATCCTCACAGGAGGGGATGTAGATTAAATCAGAGACAAAGTTAGACATACCACAACAGAACTATGATATCAATCTAAATAGTAGTGCATGCAGATGTTAGGGAGCGTCCAAAAGGATTTGCTTGAGTTTCAAATCCAAACAGGTTGAATTCAAGCGAGCGGTTGGCAAGCGAAAGGGGTGCAAGCAAGCTTACCGCAAGGGAGTGAGAAATTTTTGGAGATGTAATGGATTATGGACCTTAGAGTCATACTCTTACCATAAGGGTCTATTCACGCGAAATCAAATGAAGACTGCGTTGTGTTGAGAAAAATTAAAGACATTGGGATGAACTTAGCCACGTTGCCATTTCAGACTCTCCATGCGCTGCATCATGGGGTCTCAGATGAGCCTAGGATCAAAGAGCAGCGCAACCTCATAGTCATCAATGAATTCAAGGTAAACAACAAACAAATGTTCACAGAGAAGGCTTGGGATCTGAAAGAAAAGGAAGAGCTGGAAGCACGATGTCCTTTTTATATCTGATGACTAAATGAAATTGTTGTAGAAAACCCATCCATCTGTAATGTTTTGATTGTTGTAGCTTAGTTTTGGAGTGTAGATAGTGAAGTGGTTGATGATCAGTATGTACTATTGTCTGTTTACCCATTAAGTAATGTTTCCACTTTTTCACACTCTGAACTAATGCATACAATTCTTTATCATAGGTAGGATAGTTAACCACTGCAGGATTAAAAGTCTCAGAATGATAACATATGGGTTTACTCTACTATGTCAACACTGCTCCCATGGCATAGTCACTCGCATTAGTTTGGATCTCAAATTGTCTTTGTAAATCTAGCAGTGCTAGTACAGGTGTTGTACTAATTTTGTCTTTCAAGATGTTGAAGGCTTTCTGCTGTTTTCCTCCCCACTGAAACACCTTGTTCAATCCTGTCAAAGCATGTAAGGGAGCTACAATTGAGGAAAATTTTGAAATGAACTTCCTCCAATATTGTGTTGGTCCTAAGAAGCTTCTCACTTCTGTAGCAGAGTTGGGTTTAGACCAGTTTATGATGACTGCCACTTTAGAGGGATCTATTTTCAATTCTCCTCCCCTTACTATATGACCCAAATAATTTAGAGAGGTTTTTCCAAATTCACATTTAGAGAGTTTAACATAAAGTTTTTCTCTTTTCAAAACATCTAATGCCTACTTAACGTGCTTTAAATGTTCTTCCCACGTTTTACTGAAAATCAGAATGACATCCAGATACACAATAGCAAAATCATCAAGAAAAGCTTTGAGTACATCATTCATTAATCTCATGAAAGTAACAGGGGCATTGGTCAAGCCAAAAGGCATAACCAGCCATTCATACAATCCCTCCTTTGTTTTGAAAGCATTCTTCCATGCATCTTGCTTTGCAACTCTGACCTGATGGTATCCACTATGCAAATCCATCTTGGTGAAATAAATAGCTTCCTTCAATTGATCTAAAATATCATCTATGCGAGGAAGGGGATAATGTTTTTTTATTGTTATCTTATTCAGTGCTCGATAATCAATGCACATTCTCCACGAGCCATCTTTCTTTCTCACCAAAAAAATTGGTGACCCACATGGTGATGTGCTAGGCCTGATGAACCGTTTCTCGAGCAACTCCTGCACCTGCTTCTTGATTTTAACATTCTCTAAAGCGGACAACCTATACATCCCAATGTTAGGTAAAGGAACATCTTGCTGCAAAATAATATGAAGTACTATTCCCTTTTTGGGCGGCAGACCTTTAGGTTCTTGAAATAAGACATCATACTCTGAAACAATATTTTCTATATCAGTTTGCTGATCAACATTACAACCTTAAAATATTTTGGTCTTATCAGGTGTCTTTTCCTTTACAACCATTAGTAAGAACTATTTTCATGAATTTATCATTCTTTTCATCTGTCCTGAGTTTATGCGAGTCTAATTATTCTTGAGTTTGTGAGCTATTACAAAGTATTTGATTCCATATTTAACAAGTAGATACTTGTTCTCAGCTCTATAGGAAATAGCTTTTCTATCATACAAGTAAGGACTTCCTAAAACAATTCCACATATATCCAAAGGAATTACATCTAACTCAACCTCATCTACAAATGTTGACCCAAAAGAAAACTTGAGTTTGCACTGTCTAGTCACTTGTAGTTGTGCTTTATCATTCAACCATCCTAATGGGTATGGTTTCTTATGAGGTGTAGTTGTTAATCCCAATCTCTTTACAATTTCCTCAGAAATTAGATTTACTTGTGAGCCACTATCAAACAAAGTACCAAGCTTTTGATTTTTGGAAATGACTCGAATATGGAAAAGCTCATCTCTTTTTCTCTCATGTTCTTCACTAATGACGGATTGAGCAGAATTACTAGTAGATGCTTCATAAATCTTACCTTTTATACCTGTGGTTGCAATGATTGTTTTATCTGCCGAGTCTGACCCCAAATCTTTCTGAATAACTGCAGCAATCTTCTTCTTCTTTCCCTCAGACTTCTTAGGCCTCAACTCTGGATGCAGAATCCAACAATGCTCATCATCATGCCCCTCCTTTTTACAGTGAGTGCATGAAGCTTTGCCTCCTTGTGCAATGTTAGCCTTCCTTTCTTTCCACTTCTACTTTCTTTTCTCCTTGTTCTTTCTTACAGTGGGTTGGGATGGTCCCCCAATTTCTGGATTTCCATTCTTTCCTCTAGCTTCTAGATGAGTAGCTTGTACAGATACCTTATCTATACTAGTGGGATTAAACATGACAATGGTATGCCTCATGTAGCTGTGTAGACCACAAATGTACTTCAAAAGAGTTTTTGGTGAGTCTAATGAGATGCCCAACATCCATGCTCTATTTCTGAATTCTTGAGTATACCCTTGCACACTTTTCCCTTTCAACTGTCGAAGAGTTTGCCAACTCATGATGACTTGTTGCATGTAGGCCAATGGATAAAACTACTTTTTGATGGCTGAGACAAAGTCACTCCAGATAGAGATGGTCTTACCATGCTTCTTCACATAAGCTTGGGTTTTGCCTTCACACCAAACCAACACAGTGCCTTCTAGGCATAGGCTTGCCAGCTGAATCTTACTCCTGTCTGAGTTTATGTTTTGTACCCTACAATACACATCAATTTGTCTTATCCAGTTGTCCAACTTTTCAACATTCAACTCTCCATCATATATAGGCAAATAAAATCTAAAATCTAACTTAATCAAAGATGCTTTCTTATTATGCATAGGGCTACTAGGAGGTGTAGGAAAGCTTTCTTCTTTTCCCTTTCCTGCTTTCTTATTATGCACAGGGCTACTAGGAGGTGTAGGAAAGCTTTCTTCTTTTCCCTTTCCTTTAGAGTGGTCATGAGAATGAGATTCTTCTTCTTCTTCATCTTGTTTAGAGCCTAATTAATCTTCATCCTTATGATTTCTAAAGTGTCTATACATTTCTTCTACCATAGACTTCATAGTTAGGAAACTTTCTACGAACTTGGGGTCTGTCCCTGTAGAACCTTCTTCTGACATTGTCTTCCGAGAATCTACTCTCCAATTTCAGGATTAGTTTCCACCAACTCTCCTTCTCCTAATTTGAGCTTTGATTTAGTGATCATTCATAGCTAAACCAACACAACTTTGTCTAACCTTACAGCCTAGAGCTCTGATACCACTTGATCTGATAATCACCCTATGAGTGACCTCAGTTGAAGATTTAATAAACAAAAGGTATTACTGACTCATGTGTTGGTGTGCGTTTTGTGTGATCGAAACAACGGATCGATCAGATTGCCAATACATAGAGATTTTACATGGAAAGACAACAGAGAAATATAGTAAGCAACACAATGACATGAACATGTTTTAATAAGGAGTTCACCCTATTCTCTAGGGCTATGTCTCTGGTCCAGCTTCAGTGGTGGCCTTATTTTATTATGTCTTACAACAAAGAATTTACAATGCAGGGACTTAATATGAGTTCTCCTGACAGCAGATTTTGCTTGGCAGGGTGGTTCTTGGATCCCCCAAGCCACTCAGAGTTCAGAGACTCTTTTCTTCCTACCAGCTCTGTGACTTTTGGTCTATAGTGGAAAGAGCCAGCTGTGATGCTCAATTTAGACATATTCCTCTATGGGAAGGCTTGAATCTTCAAGCTCTTTGGTGCTTAATGTTGCTTGTGGTCAACTCATCCCTCTGTCTCCTCTGCTTGGATTTACCGCTCTCTGTGCTTAGTCTTCCTCTCAGGGTTCACTGCTCACTGTCTCTCCCAGTCTCTTGGACTGTTCGATCTGAATCTCTCTTTTGATCCCCCGTTCACTGTCTCTGCTCATGGCTTTAGCCATTCAACCTTCATGTCTGTTCGTTTCCTCTCCTTCCTGCGTCGATTCACCTGTCGCCTGTGTGCTTGGAATTCCCCGTTCGGCGTTAGCATAATGCTCAGGAAGCAGCAATGTGTCTCCATCGGAACTGTGCTAGCCCGCTTGTCAATTCATTGCTTTCTCCACCGTGGTGGTCAACAGATTTCAAATCCTTTTAGTCGTGGCTTAATCCCTTGCCAATTCCACTCTGTCTGTCGGGCACAATCTCAGCCATCTGATCTAGGCTCCGCCAGATTCAACGTCATTCGCACGTCGAGCGTAGTTGACTTGCTCGTTCATTAACACGTGATCACAATGATTTTTCTCTCTCCTCCGCTACCACACGTCGATCGCTGATTGTGATTGCTCCGCTTTCTCCAAAACTGCTTACCGTTCAAGGGAATCCCATGGAAACTGCTGGTTTTTCAGTGTGGGTTCCGCCCTTTTCCTTTAGTGCCTTTTCCTTTTTCTGCCCGCGGTCCTTCGGTTCCTCCATGCGACCGGGTGCTGGAGGCTTTCCATTTTAGCCATTTTCACCTAACAATGCACGTTAGCGCTAAGAGCTAACACACATCGAAAACCAACTCCTTTTCTTGATCCAGGGCTCCCAGGGGCTATTTTGGCCTCCTGCATAGTCTCCGTGGGCCACGGTCAGCGTGCTTTGACCGAGGTCCTCGTCGTTCCATACTGGCTGCCATGGCCACTGGTTCATGGTGTTTTCGATTGTTGTTTTGGATTCTTCAAGGATTTGTTCAACCTGTTTTGGTCACGGTTCTATGAAAATCATTTATGGATCTGATTTGGATCAACACAATAGCTACCAAATGAAAAAAATTGTGATGGGCACGCGGTGGTAGTGGGTTATCCACCACAAATGGAGTAACCCAGCCATCTGCACACCACGCAACCATTTCTACTACCATAATTTTTCTATGGCCAATTGTGGGAACTTATCATTATCTACAAGGTCCCAGTCTTTAAATTTTATATTCGGTGCTTGTCCTAGCGACGGTCCATCAAATCTTATCTCATCCAGAAGAAGCGAGGTCTGGAGCACACTCTTCGTGGCCTCCAGGTCCTTTGTTATCTTGGTTGTGCTTTTCGACCGGGGAATGTATGGGGGTAACTCTATCACTGAAGGTGCTTGAGATATATTCTTTGCCTCATCGTCCTATGCCTCATTTTGGGCTATCAGGGCTTGCAAATCTTCCTCCTCCTCTGGTTCAACAGTCTTATTGAGAATATCCCTAACCAACTCAAATTTTATCTTCCCAAGGGTATTAGTGAGAATATCAACAACCTTTTCATAATTATTACAATATTCAAGAAACATTTCTTTCAACTATATCTTCTCTCTAATAAAATCGAAAAATTTCTTTGGACTATATCTTCTCTCTAATAAAATGGAACTTAGTATCAACATGCTTTTTTATCGCATGATAAATTGGTTTGTTTTCCAAATTGATCAAGCTTTGGTTGTCACATTTGATTACTGTAGCCTTGTTTTGTTCTTCACCAACATCTTGAATAAATCTCCTCAACCAAATGAATTTACAATTTTCTGCACGCAAAGCTTTATATTCTGCCTTGGTAGATGAAAATTACATAGCTTGTTGCTTCTCACTACTCCATGTAACGACCCCCAATCCAATGCTAGAATCATATCCTCTAGTAGATCTTCTATCATTGTGATTACCGTCCAAATATGAATATGACTAACTTGTCAGCTCAACATCAAATGATTTAGTATACTTAATACCAAAATGAACTTTTTCTTTTAAGATACCTTAATACATATCTAGCTACTCTCGAATGGGTTTCTAGAGGTCTTTTCATAAACTGAACTAACACACTAACAAAGTATCTTATGTCAGGTATGGTTGTAGTAAGATAATTAAGTTCCTTTATGTTCTCCTTCAAAATATGTGCAAAGGATTTAGACCCAAATACTGTCAAATGATGAAGTGTTGGTTTAAAACCATGTAAGGCTTCAAATGGGGTCTTAATATCAAGATACCTTGTTAGACTTCTATTATTTAAATAAGAATCAGTATTAATGCTCGTTTTCCAAAAATATTTTGAGACAATATTACCTTTAATAATACTATGATCCCACTCCAGCAATGTTTAGTTTTTCCTTTTTGCAACATCATTCTGCTATGGAGTGTGGGTTACTATAAATTGCTACACAATTCCTTGATCCTTGCAGTACTTGATCAAGTTTCCCAACCTGTATTCTCCCCCTTAATCTGAACATAGGATCTTTATAAACTTCCATGTTTTTTTCTCTGCCATGTTTTTGAATTCTTTCAAATACTCAATGACATCACTCTTATTCCTAAGGAAGTACACCCAAGTGTACCTTATGTAATCATCAATGAACAACATAAAATAACAAGCACCTCCTAGGGATCTTCTCAGCGTGGGTCAACAAACATCATAAATGCACAAGTTCTAATACATTTGTTAATCTCCTATTAGAATTAGAAGTAAATTCATCTCTGTATATTTTCTAAATGCACAACCCTCACAAGGAGCATACTCATTCTTTAACATAGGGAGTCCTTCAAAAATTCTTTGATCCTACAATAATAATGAAACATGAAAATGGATATTGGTTCCAAAGGTTTTTTCTCGACACAACTATAGAAGTTAGTGATTGATGACTCTTTCTAGTGACATCAATTTTGTACAATCCTTCAACTCTAACACTTGAAGCAATAGGCTTCTAGTGATCCAATAACTCCTTTAATATGTTGTGTGTTTTGAACAATTCAACCTTCAAACTCTAGTTTCTCATTGTGGATGCATGGATCATATTTTTCTTGATCTCGGGCACATACATAACATTATGAATGCACTTGAAACTCCCATTTTGTAAAGTCACTAGAATATCACCATATCCCTTGATTTGATGTGAATGATCATCTCCAAGACAAACATTTCCACCATTGCTTATTTCTTTGAAGTTCTCATACAAATCCTTATTACACATCATGTGGATTGAAGCTCTAGAATCCACAAACCATGCATCGACATCATCAATTTAAGCAGACAACGCAACATTAGACACAAACAACTTGGGATTCTTAAGATTTGAGTTCAGGGCATCTCCTGCAAAATGTCCTGAATGCCTTCTGTGTTTATGATTCACTTCATCACTTTTCATCTTATAGAAATCTCTGGAAAGATGCCAACTTAATTTCCAGCATTTGACATACCTTGATTTGGGTTTGGAGATGACTTTGTCTAAAATGGACTTCCACCTTTACTCTCTTCTCTTTGTTTTCCTTCAAATAATTTCTTTTTCACCACAAGTGCTAATTCTAGATTTTTAGGCTTAAAATTCATGCTTCTCTCTTCCCCCTACATCATTATACTTGTCAATTCATCAAAAGTGGGAGAATCCTCCCTCGATGCAAGACTTATAATAAACATGTGATAGTCCTCTCAGATTTCATTTAAATTGATTGCGAGAAGTTTAGTACTAGTTGTTGATTCTCCTATATCTCTAAGCTTATCTTTCCAGTCGTGGATTCTTGAAACAAAAGCACTAATAGATTCATTTTATTCCATTTTAATATATAGGAGATTACTTTTCAAAAAGAGGACTCGATTTGTGTTTTTTGTTTCATACAATTCCTTAAGTTTTTTTTAGGTTTGACTAGATGTCTTGCAATCATGAATGTAAGGGATTATATTGTCTTTAACATACATCCTTAATAATACCTTTTCTTTTTCTTTTTGCATCTTCGAGTCTTGAATTGATTTTGTTTTCTCCCCTATAATAGGTTTTTCTTCTTCTCCTTTTGTGATGGTTCAAATGCCATAGCCCTTCGTTAATTTTTGCACCTTGAATTTCCAATTAATGTAATTGAAGCCATCCAAGTTGTTAGCTTCATTTAAATAATTTTCAAAAAGTGTATTTTACATCTTAAAAATAAAGTTTCCTATCTATTGAACACTCCAATTGGCCCCAAAAATCAACAAGTTCCCACTTTCTTGGTCTTTTACTTGCACAATTAAAAATAATTTAAAAAAAAACCTTTCACATGAGGTGGCACCTTTATCACATTACAAAATTCAACCTTTGAGTGCACCATATAACTCTGACATGTTGCATTAGAATTCCATGTTTTTTAGTTTCTGAAGTTTTCCCATATCAGTGCACATCTCACTGTAGATTTTCCCGTAGATTCACAACTCATGTAATGTACTAAAACACAAGACAAGAATCTACTCTACCTTAACACAGTTGAATGCAATGATCAATGAAACTAATAATTATCAAGATGAAGATAATCATTGGCACATAACACAATATTTATCCAGGGAGAGTCACTTCTCAAAACACTTACTATTCATATTGAATTAATCATAAATATGATGGATAATACAAAGCTTGTTCTCACAATAACAATTACTACACAAGTATGAACAACTATCTTCTCACAAGCTAGCTCAAGTCAAACCTTAGCCTATTCTGTTGTTCTCGAAGCCCCTATTTCGTTGCAAAATTACTAAAGGATTTAGCCTCTATTTAATGAGGAAATCCTTCTTCCGTAACTATGCAATCCAAACAAAGGTCCTTCTCTGATTCCATGCATGATCTATATGACTTAGAAAATCATACAACTGATAGTACACTATCACTACACCCAAATATCAATTGATCTTCCTTTGAACTCACATGCATGTGTTTCTCATGAGTGAATCTTTAGTTATCTAGAGTAGCAGTGAAGCTGCATCACTGCACCAACTCACTACTAGACATCTACTAGTTCAACCAACAATTATAACTAGTTTAATTGTCTATAACTTAGTCAAATTGAGTTACCTAATTAAAACTCAAATAAACTCAATCCAAACCCCTAAAACTTAGGGATCACACTCACATGACTGCAGATAGAATTCCAACTTGAAATTCCTAAGTTAACTAAGTAAACTTAACTTAGTTAACTATTACAAGTTTCTATGAGAAAATAATTATAATTTAATTCAAGGACACATTAAATTGGAATTTCTAGATGTTATTTTTAACATTTCTTGTTGGTATTTTCAGCACTCCCTCTCAACAAGAATGGAATTCAACTCTATCCTGATCCTGAACCTTTGGAATGTTCTACATGTAACACTTCTCTCTAGTGTTGCTGCTACAACAACTCATGAAACTAGAAAAACATCCTACCTGAATCAATATGATGCATTTGTCACCAAAGTCTCTAACTGTTACTGCCTCCGTTGATTGAAAAATCTGCGCTTCTGGTGACTCTACCTTTCTGCATTATTGTCAAATCTTCTCTATGCTCTTCGGTATCTAATTGATCTAGCCTCTTTCACTTTTATCTCTAACTACATCAACCGCTACTGATCCATCCTGCTACTATGTACTTTGGGCTCATGTACCAAGGTATGATCCATGACATAAAACCCCTCAATGGACCCTGCCCAACTTCAGCCTCCTTGGGACTATCACTTCACATCACCCCACCTCTGATCTATAGGTATGGCTGCATGGCTCCCTCTGCCCACCTGGCTCGAACTTTCCCCTACTAGAGATCTCTGCATGAGTGGATGCCAACACTCATCCTCCTCTCTGCTTCTTGAATTGTGGTTGCTCCACAATTTTCTTGCACTGCTTATGATGTTTCTTCTTTTCTTCTTGAGTGGATATCTCCACTTGGTCTTCTCTCTGCTTCTACAATTGTGGCTACTCCACAACAGTCTGCAACTTCTTATGAGGCTTCTTCTGCGGCTACATGTTGAGAGTTAATTCATTCTCCCTCTCAACCATCAAGTCTCTAACATTTTCCTTACTCCTAAAGTCTTTGCATGTATGTTGAACTACAAGAGAATATAGGTTCTTGACTCATGTACTGATCTATTTCACCTGTCTTGTGGAAATGTGTCTAAGGAAAATCTTTTCCCTTACTAAAAATCACATCATAGTGTAGGTCTTCCAATATTGTGACTAAAACAAGATTCTTCTTTAGTCTTGGAACATACATCACATCTGTGATTCTGAGAAGGGAGATAGACACCCTTTAAAAGGTAATTATACCAATATCGGTAGCTCTATATGTCCCATCATCTCCAAACTCTATGCTCTTCTTTAGGTCTTTCTTCTCAAAATCACTAAAGAGATCTTTCTTCCCCATCATATGGAATGAGGCATCAATATTAAGATAGCATATGCCTCCCATGATAGTGCAAGTCATGCATGGAACGAAAGTCAAATCAAGCTTGAATTGTGAAGCTAGAGATTGACCTGCTGCAACTACTTTAAGCTCCTTCTTACTTGCTTTCTTCTGTGGGAAATTCATGACATAGTGCCTGTGCTTGTGATAGTGAAAACACTTAACTTTTGACAAGTCCATCTTCTTGTCACCCACCTCGCCTTGGGAATTCTTTCCCTTCACCTTATTTTCCTTACTCTCTAAGGCAAAGTCCTCTTCCACTTCTTTGGAAGCGGTCCCATCTCTAGTGTTTTGGCGAAACTCCTCTTGGACCAAATACGACTACATTCATTCACTATTTGGCAGTTTCTCTCTTCCATTGATAGACTCCTGATAGCTATGACAACTTTTGTGAAAACCTAGAAGATATAGGATTACCATATTATCCTTGGAAACAATGATTCCACCACTTCCAAGCTCATCCCAACAATGGGTGAACTTGGTCAAGTAATTTAGAATTGAGTCGCCCACCTCCATCTTGATTTTTTGAAGTTTTTCCTTCAGAGCCAACTTCCTATGGTCCTTGTTGTTCTAAAACGGGTCCATCAATTCTTTCCACATAACATACATAGTTTCCTGGCCAATGAGACTGAAGCCAATGTAGTCTTGAACTCCCTCAAGGATAATCTACCTCACCCTTTCCACACACTTCTTCCATTCGGCCGGATATTTGGCATTTGATGCTAGAGGCTTAGGAATGTCTTCATCAATGAATTCCTTGAGGTCACTATCTTCGAGTACTTCCTCCATCTTGTCCTTCAAGGCTATGTAATTTGAGCTTCCATCCAAGGCATACTCAAGTCTCAACCCATAGAAATCCATTTTCTGATCATGAAGTATGTATTGAAAATTCAGATTTCACTTATAACCCCAAACTCAAACATTCAAAATATCCTTTATTATACTGTCTTCAGCTCTGATACCATGTATATTTTCCTGTAGATTCACAAATCATGTAATGTAATAAAACACAAGAGAAGAATCTACTCTACCTTCAAAAAATGGAAACCAATGATCGATGAAAACAATAATCAGAAAGAGGAAGATAATCAATGACACATAAAAAAATATTTATCCGAGGAAATCCACTGCTCAAAGCCCAAACTATCTATATTGCATTAATAAAAAATCTGAGTGATAATATAAAGCTTGTTCTCATAAGAACAATTCCTGCACAAGTATGATCAACTTTGTGCTCACGAGCTACCTCAAGTCAAACCTTAGCCTATTTGATTGCTATCCAAGCTGCTATTTCCTTATCAAATTTCTAAAGGAATTAGCCTCTATTTAATGAGGAATTCCTTCTTCCATAACTACGCAATCCAAATTCAGGTCCTTCTCTGATTACATACATGATCTGTACAACTCGGAAAATCATACAACTAATAATACACAGTCCCTGGTCTCTAATATCAATTGGGTCTTCCTCTGAAATGACATGCATGAGTTTATCATGAGTCAATATTCAATTAGCTAGAGTGACATTAAGGATGGACGAGTACACCAACTCACTACTAGACCTATACTAGTTTTAGCAATAGTTAGAACTAGTTTAACTGTCTATAACTCAGTCAAGTTGAGTAATCTAATTACAACTCAAATAAACTCAACTTGAACCCATAAAAATTGTGGATCACACTTACATGACTCTAGACAGACTTCCAACTCGAAATTCCTAAATTAACTAAGTCAACTTAACCTAGTTAACTATTACAAGTTGCTATGAGAAAATAATTACAATTTAATTCAAGGAGAAATTAAATTGGAATTTCTTGATGATATTTTTAGCATTTCTTGTTGCTATTTTCAACACTCACAAACCGACAAGAGTGTTGGTCCAATAAAAAAATTAGATCTATCCAATAAATCTATCTGACATCGACAATCAATAAATCTATTTTTTTATGAACAGATCTCGATTTTGAATTCTAGCAAAGGGTTACTTAGAAAACATAAGAGTCACACTCGATATGATTTCCTCCTCTAATCTAGTGAATGGCCATGTAATAAAATATAGCTATGCCACATCGATGGAAGAAAACAACATACCTCAACACTGATTTATGTCACCGATCACTCCTTGAATAATCAATCTCCAATATTTCGGCTAATCGATATCACCAATCTTTGTTCACTGGATTGGATAGCATTGAGAGAAATATTGTCTTTGAAGTCATTTGAAGGAAGATGGCTGATGGTTGGTAGGATTTCAAATACAAGTTCATTTTCTTGCTCAATCAACAAGACCTATAGATGGAAACAGATCCTCCAAATCTCATTCTTGATTTTTCCTCATCAATATTTTCTAAATTAGTGGTCAACAAGTCTTGGTTCTTGGTCAATGACAATTCCAACACACACAAGACACATAACTTCAAATCGAGTCACTAAGAATCACCATGACCTCGAATAATGATCAATAGGTTGATCCACTCTAAAGAATGTGCTCATCTCTTCGAAAAAAAATACTAATAAAAAATACGATTGTATCTTTTGCAATCTCTCTAATCAATACTCAAAGAAACACTCCACACTCACATATATGCTCGAATCCCTCCACTAGATCCACACATAGGCAGATCAGAGAGTGAATAACTCCACACTCAATTGGAAACACATAACCACTATTACATACCTTGGACAAGCCTTACACTATGATACCAACTCAATAATGGAAGAAAAAATGATGAATGAATCTAGCAATTGTCAAGTACAATGCCCGTGAGGTTGCCCAACAACACTAATCCTCATTGAATACTTAATTAATATAATCATGTAAATATACATTCGAATAAGGAGATCAAATCCAATCCCATAAAAATAGGATCTAATTCCTAAATACAAATAACAACAAAAAAAAACCTAACAAATCCATTCTCCATTATTTTCAAGTATCAAGCCATAAGGGCCCATATAATTTCCACAAGGTTAATTTATCTATATGATGTCATGAAGGGTGGTGAGATTGTATTTCCTAAATCAACAACCAAGGATATTCAACCCAATAAAACAGTGAAGCAGAGTAGATATGTAGAAAAATGGTGCAAAGGAGATTCCCTTCCTTTCATTAGTCTTCAACCAAATTATTCAACTGATCTGTCAAGTTTGTAGCCACCCCCTATTAAAAAGAGAAGAGTGGTCTGCAAAAACATGCATAAATATGAATTCATATGAATTTCTTACCAAAAAACTTCCAGGGGGGTATTTCACCATCTTTCCTTGGAGATAATTCTTATTATGGTAGCCACAAAACAAATTGTGATTGTCACCCATATTCAGTGCTAGAAAGAATGCAATGCATAAGGAGTTAAAGTCGAAGAAGGAATTCATGGCTTCATTTCTTTTATCTTACACAAACTGATAGTGAATGATACAATTTTTTTCAAAGGCATATGAAATTGTTTGTAACCTTACTTTTTGTGTTGCGTTATCATTTAAGATATATAATTGATGGACTTTCTAGTGCTCTCATCCAATAAACTCTTAAGCCTTCTCTAAGAATTAAAAGGGGTTCTTTTCACTAGAGGGTTAGTGATATTTGGACATTTTTTGTGGAACTTATTTTTAGCATGCGGTATGGTGTTATGGGTATTGTATTGACCATGTTATTTGTACCTGTTATACTAGCATATCTATTCCACAATTTCATTAGAATAAAAAAGAGTCATTGTAAACATAAGCTTGCAGCTACACTTTTCTAAGAGGATGAGGGCATTATTAATTTGATGAAGGAAAACTCAAAAATAAAAAGATCTTGTATGTGATGAATCCAAACAATTTAAGGGCCTAATAGTTGCTAATCCATTTTCATGAACAACGACATGGATATAAGATCAACATTTTCGCATCCAATCTTTTCGTCCATACTAAATATGAATGAAGCTCAATAATCCTCCAAGTTATGTTGCTACTAGCCATAGAAATGGAAAAGGGATCCTATATGAATTCAAGGAGAACCATGATGTTAATATTTTTACAAAATTGAATAAGCATGGAAATTTTTTTCTTAGAACGTATTCCAAAAGTTTATTATTTTGGTCGTGGCATGGCTTTAATTGCTATGTGTTACTTACAAGTCCGACACATCATTATATGGAAATGTCTAATAGGTAGTGTTGAATACCTACTTTCGGAGGAGCATATATTAGATTATATGGAAAAACAAATTGATATGGTGTCTTATCACCCATCAATTTGTATTTATTAAAAGAGAGTTTGTTGCACACCCTGTATATGTTCAACATGATCTTGTATTTAACATTGTTTAGATGAAATCCCCTCAAATGATGAATTTTGTCAATGGATTGTGTAGCCCATTCTTTTCACCATATTTCAGTGGATTAATGCTACATCCCTTACATATGGTCGAATAGGTACTGGAAAGACATTTACAATGCAACATTTTCCACTCAAAGCTCAAAGGAACAATCCATAGAACTATCTATTGAGAGAAACAATTTCACTTGACAATTCATTTCTTTGAGATATATGGGGTAGATTATATTAATTTCTTGATGATAGAAGGAAATTACGTTTGAGTGAGGATGCCAAAAAACAATTTCACATTTTTGGCTTACAAGAATCAAAGTATCATACATGTAATGTTTGAAGGGGTATAATGAGAAAATAAATTGAGCCTGAAGAACATGTTCAACTGGAGTTAATGAAGAGTCATCAAGGCATCACGTTATCTTTATGCTTGTAATTAAGAATCACGGTGAAGGAAAATATTCAAAGCACAATAGAATAGTTATTGATATTGTTTCATCTTGTGAAGAAAATGCTTCTAAATGTGAAAGAGAAGTTGAAGGAAAAGAAGTTAAAAGGTTCATAAATGGTAGTTTTATTGATCATGCTGCAATATTATGTTAGAACTACTAAGAGGGGAGGTGAATAAGTATTTCATTCATGATCATATTTTTCTCAGTGTATACTTTAACTTGCAATGTTAACAACATATTATGTAGTATATTTAATCATAAGCAATAAATAATGTGTAGCAATGATCATAAATGTAAGTCAACCACAAAAATGCAATGCACTATCAACAAATCAAGAGATAGGGACATCGAATATTGGGTGGAAAGTCCAACTAGGAAAAAGCATCGTTGTTGTTCTCTCTGTCTTCTTCATATTAAAGAAAATTTTCTATTACATCTTACACTACCATAGAATCTTACCAGTGCATAGGTTCTTACCTGCTAGAGACTACCACCTCCCCTTTCTTCTCTAGCTACGATTGCATGGAAGACACCACTCCTTGACCAAATTTACTGACCAAAATTGTAAGGAAGATACCACTCCCTTACTAAAAGCTCCAAACCTCAAACTCCTTGTGGACCAAATTTTAAACCACCTAATGCAAACAACAATTATGCAAGACATGTTTCATTTATTTTTCAAACTATACCTACATATAACATTCTTCTCAAAATGAATAACAAGGTAGAAAAACCTCTCTGCAATAAATTTCTGATCTTTAATTTGATATTCTCAATAGAACATCAAACCATAGCTCTAACTTATACATCAATACTGTCAAATTCTAGAAACAACCATTCACTCAATCACACCAACCCATACACTCTCCAATAACCGAATTAGTTGATGGAACACCATAGTTACATATATAAGTGATCAATCATTCACTGTATACATAAATAATTGGCCTTCTCTCTCATGAACATCTACATCCAATAGAAAACCATAATAATATATGATTAAACCCTACTAGCCAATCTTAGCACTACTCATCGAGTAAGTGGTTATAAATCCTCACCTGACCAATTTGTTTATCAGCATAATAATTAGCAACAACAAAAATTTCCTCAACAACAAGAAATAGTCAATGATAAAAAATTATCATCATGCAAACCTTCATACATATCATCACTCTAAATGCCTCTAACAATCCATACCTCTGCATAATATTGAGAACAATTACCATCTTAGAAAAAAATTCTAATCCTCAAAAACAAAAAAATAACAAAAAATAAATCACTCTCTCATTAAATACATATGCCCAATGAAATTATAGTAGCATATAAATATGACATTGGTGCTCTTAGACATCACACCCTTTCATTATAAAAATAATCCCTACAATCCAAATCGATGTTTGCATTAAACCCTACATATAATCTCCAAAGATAAGAAACAACATCACATATATTAAAAGAACACTCTCCTGTAGTGAAACCTCTACCTTTATTCTGGTATAAGAGATGCTAATCTCTACAATCACTCTATCTCTGAAATTAAAAACTCTATCTTATACAACCTTTTGTATTATTCTGGTGAATAAGTCATTGAGGTCTACACTGAGAGATCCCAACCCCTATAATAAAAATAATTAACCAAAATCCAATGTAAAACCTATGCCAAATAATTCTCTATTACAACTACAGTACATAAGAGTAGATAATAAATGTGTTTATTTAGACATGAATATTAATTAACAATGTCATGTATGTAAATGGATATCATTCAAATATTATTTCAAATTACTAGAAACTCCTCTGGTGTTGATGATCTGTCCACGGATAACTCGGTGAGCTCATCTAGTTAGATAAATGTGTAGATCCCATAATTTAATATTTGCATTGCAGAAGTAACACTTTGCCTCTTCTAGTCGTATTATATCTCAGTCTTTTAGACACACTCTCTTTCATCCAAAATTTTTCCAATGCACTTAATAAGGTACAAATGTTGGGAAAGAACCACATTTCTCCTTTTCTCTCTTTTGCATATTAGACCATAAGGATCAACTACATTAGATATCTGCAACCATACACCTACACAAATCTTAATCAAATATTGACACACTTGTGCAATCACGATTTCCATATCTCTTTAAGGAATTGTTTGCTTAAGGGGGCTTGACCTAGGTTCAGCGTTAATTAGCCAAACAAATCCCTACACTATTGGCCCTTTCGGCATCAGCCTGTAGAGAGCAGACCATAGTCTCACCTGAAGCAATATGGGGGGATGTTGGAACCAAGTTTCCACACCCTAAGATGGTTTTGATGTCGGTTGATTCCTTCTATCCCTGCCTTCGCACAGGTTGCTTCGCTCTAGGGCTTGTAAGACGAGCCCTTTATTCTGTCCTTTAATACCTCCACGAAAGGGTATGATTGAATTTTTTGCAGTGCTAACCGGCTGCTTAGGTACTTTCCCGTTGCTATGGCAGCATGCCATGCATATTCCCTAATTAGTCTAAGTGATTTTCTTATCTTATCAAATAATTAAAGTTAACACCGTGTAAATAGATATCCTTGATCACGTTCAATTCTCCAATGTATTTGTATTAATTCATGCATCATATAAGAATAATAAAGGAAATTCATACATAACATATCAAGATGCAATAACAAAACAAAGACACATAAATTGTAGAATATCTTCTTTATTAATATATTCCAAGTGTTTACAAACTCTGTCCACCTTGCGCACACAGCTGCAGGGGTCCGCGGACTAAGTTGTGGACTTCTTCCCTAGGCCTCTACCCACTCAGCTGCAGAGCCTCTACCTATGCTACGACCCAAGACTTAGACTTCTTACTTCATAGCTATGACTTTTACATTATTCACCATTCGATGTCCCCAAAACTACTTAGGGATTAGCTCCTTTTATAGAATCCCATGGTCGGCGGACCATGGGTAGATATCTTACAGTCGACTTTACTTTACAAAACTAAGGGTAGACTACCCTTTATGACACATAACAGCTTCGCACTCCGCAACCTCAAAATGCGGAGAGTTTACCATTTTATTACAAAATTTAACTCAAACATGGGCTTTTAACCACAAAACTGCTCTTGGGGGATCCCGCTCCCAATAGGACCCCAACACAAACATCATGACTCACGCATTAGTCACTTGGTAGGCATGAGGATATTTGCGTGAAGCCCATCCAGCACAACCCATATGACCGCTACCTCAGACATGCACTGAGTTGCCACCTGCTTTGCATCTTCAACTATCTTCTCAGTCACTGCTCCTGCACTGTCACCCTGAATTTTTTGCTGCGTCAATTGTAGAGTCGCAAGCTTGCCTTAAATATTTCCAATGATTTTGTAAGCTTCCTCGAGCCAGGGCTTTAGTTGCACCTTCAACAATACCTCATTGTGTAGCGCTGCACCCACCTATTCCTTCAGCTAGCTTCTTGGCCTCCTGCATCTTGGCTAGCCTCTGTGTTAGCGTGATGGTTCGGGTTGTTCACTTAACTTCATCGTAGCATTGTTGTAGCTCATGTGCTTTTTTTGCTAGCCTCTATACATTTGGGTCCTCTTGCAAAATTTTCATGACCTCAAATGATTGCTCAAACAACTGTGTTCAATTTTCTACTTCAGTTTCCACCACCGTGACTGCCTCTGTGACAGTGGTCGTCCACTGTTCCTTTACTTCTGGCGGTGTGGAGGGTTGGGCCCTCAACTGTAACTCGGTAATTTGTAGGTTCAACTCTAGTTGAACGCACGCCATCTCAATTCCGAGTGTCGCACATTCCTATGGCAAACTTATAGATGCATACCTCGACTAGCTCTTCCTCCAGAATGGCCAACTCTGGGACCATTCTACATGCCTCCTCAGCGACTTGCATGATCTTCTTGCTCTAGTTGGTCAACTTAGTACCAGCGGCGATGGAAACATTTCTCTATAGGGCCATCTATTCATTGTTGATCCATTGTTCACTGATCACCTAGAGGGCATGGTGTTCTTAGACCCTCATTTATGCAATTACTCCATCCTGTAAGAGGTGGACTGCTTCACGCAGAAGTGCTGCCATCTTAGCCCAACTCCCTTCAAGGCACTGACAGTGGACTTGTCAACCTCATTATTCGTGGTTAGTGCTCGATCTGGCAGCACTATCTCATTGGAAGCCTTCATGTGTAGCATATCAGCAACCCCTGAAGTGCAAATGGCTAAGGTGGTAAACACCATACCAACCTGTGACGCGTGGGTTTGCAACTCCTACAACCTGGTCTGGATAGTCCCTAGTATGATTTGTTGCTACTGTTAAAATTTCTGCACGGCCTCTATAATGACATCTCTGACTGTGTCGCCAATATCATGTAAGTCGCCCTTCGTCGATGTGATAGGGTCCAGTGAGGCCTTGGTTGCCTTGGATTTCTTTCTGGATCCTCGCTTCTCCAGCTCTCTTGGGTGCTTAATGTGGGCAGATGTCTCTTGAGGGTCCATGCCTTGCAATTTTGATTCTTCCTCTTCTGTCTCAGGTGAAGGCGACCGTGCGCCTTTGTCAAAGCCATGCTTTGTTCCACCTGTCTGCTTACCTGCTAGCTTTTCTGCTTCTTCTACCTGGGCCTTCTCAGTGGCCTTTGTTTTCCTCTTTTCGACCAACTGCACCATCTTCAACTTGGCCTCCTCCTTCTTCTTTTGCGTGGTGTAATTACTGCTACCCACAACCAACTCCATGGTACTGCGCCACTCCGTCGGCCATTGATTGAGCATTGCATCGATGGCATCATCCGTGGCCAGATACGGTAAGTCGTAGCACTTTTGTGCAAGGTCCTTTCGCACCCTGATAGATACTCGATGGAAATTGGCTTTGAACTCGACATAGCGCTGCAGGTTAGCATACACCATGGGCAACAATCGCAGCTTGCAATTAATGGCCATCCTGATATTCATCTCCATCAAGATCCAAAAGATCTTGACGTCCCAAAATCGTGCACGTCCTTGGTCACCCACATCGGAGTCTACTTCACTGCTTCAGAGAGGTATGGCATGACCAAAGGGAACTAGCTGTCCTCTCGTAGCTCCCACACTACCACCACAATCAAAAGCAAGAGCCACGCATAGTGGAATTTCTTGCTTTACTCTTATGCTTCACGGCAGTTCGCGAGGAACTCTTCGCAAAGGTCGTTCGACCAATTAAACTGGATTCCTTCCATGAACTATTGTGAGAGTGCAACAATAGGTGCTGACACCTAATCGGTGTAGAACTTCCGCATCACCTTCCTTACAAGGATCTGTGTTGCTACCTTCACAACAGGGTCACAGATACTGGAGATAGCTTACCCACGTGACTTCTTTACCATCTTGAATGTTTCCTTCATTGACTCTGCAAGAGCCTATTTGCCACCCTTGCTGCCAAAGATCATTTTTGGATTCTCACCTATATATGGAAGGCAAGTTATGCGGTGAATCAACATATATGTGATGACTATCGGCTCCTCCAGCCACAGACACCCATCATGCACCAAAAATAGAAACTACTTGATGTCTAAAGCTATCACCGGGGTGCGGTTATAGTTAGACACCCACAGTAGGTTGAGCAACCCTGCCTTCTCTAATCCTTTGAGCCACCTCTGTAGCTCCAATGCGGTCACCCCCGTATTTGTGTCTCTGATGTGGTGCATCAGCTACTTAGTCGCGAGGTGCTAGAACTTCAAGTGGTCCGCCAAGTCCCAGGCTTCAAGCTTTAGTATCAGCACCCATTCCAAACGTGGATCGTCAAAAGCAATTTCATCTAGTAGCAGAGGGGTTTGCAGGGGAGTCTTACCCTCATCAATGTCCTTCAGGACCTTGGACTTAGGCTTGGGCAGAGGGACATACTCTGACAATCATGTAATAGGGTCTACACCTTGGGTTTCAACCTCCTCTACTTCCATTCTCACATCCTCATCGTCCATCGGGATGTCTTCAATATCCTCTTCCTTTGCTTCTAGGTTTATAGCCTTGCCTTTCTCTTGTGCAGTGGACTTTGGTGGGTTTCTCCTTGGTGATGTACACACAAGTATGGTAGGATTCTTGCCCTTCTTGTCCTTCATAGTCTCTATGGTTGGGGTTGGCTTCGGTCTTCGCATTCTCAGTGACTTAGGGACCTGTGCCAATACTTTGGCTACTTCTGGAGTAGCTACTTCTACCTCTGTTTCCATTTCTTGTGCTAACCCTTCTACTACTTGCATTGTATTTATAATTTCTAGGGGTGCTGACATAGCACTCTCTAACAATGCTCGTGACATCTCTGCCAAGTTCGCAAATGCGGGAGTCTACTTGCAAGCCTCAAAGAACTCTCGGTTTATAGGTGTCTGAGAGCTCAACAACTGAATAGTAAAAATGCCAAGTGTTTCTCACCAGACAGCCACTTGTAATTTATAGGGAATTTTGAATTCAAATCTGACCATTCCAACCAAAATCGGTTCATTAATGCCGAATTGGAGGAAAATTTTCAAGGATATAATCCATAAAATTCATCTTAAATGTCGGCTGCTCACTCCATTTGGCCTCAATTTTGCCATCGGCTGCTCACTGCTCGTAATGATGACTTTCCGACCGACTTGTCCAATTTCTCCCTGGGTAGCACAACTCCCTCTGCGCTGTCGTGGACCTAGTGACGCTCCCTTACTTCACACCATGCTCCAATCGCGCAGCTCCTCAACCCAGGAAGTGTATTTTATAGTCTCGTGCCTCCTTTCAGCTGTCTGGAGTGGTAAGACTATGCTACCTTCATTTAGTCACATGGCCAGATAGTCGGTGTATGGCTTCAAGCGACTGCCATTCACCTTTTCGAGGAAGGGTTCTCCATTAACTTTGACCAGCTGTACCACTTCTCCGTCGGTAATATCCTTATTAACATAAGGCCCTAACTAGTGCATACTAAACTTCCCTGGAAATTTATCAAACTTACTATCATATAACAAAAATAGGTCATTTAATTTAAATGAGTGCAACTTAATGTGTTGGTCATGCCATGCCTTTTCACGTAGCTTTTGGACCTGCTGGTGAAATCCAGCCAAAAATATCTCTTCTTCGAGCTCATCTAGCTATGTGAACCTCTCCTCCAGGGCTCTACAATCCATCATACCTGTGAGCACTACTATATGCAGACTAGGCACGATGTATTCTGTAGGCATTACCGCTTCAACCCCATAGATGACCCTAAAGGGGGATTGTCTAGTCAACTTCTTGCATTTTGTTCGATAAGCCCATAATAATGCAGATGTGTGTAGGTACCAATCACTTTTATGAGCATTTCATACCTTGGTCAGCACATTTTCGAACAGTATTTTGAACACTTCCACCATCCCATTAGTTTGCGGGTGATAAGGCATCCTCTTCTAGCGGTATACCTAAAATTCCTCCATCAGCGCATTGATCATCTCATTAAGCAAGTGCGTACCACAATCACTCATCAAGATATTTGTACAGCCAAATCATGTCAGTACATTCTCAAATAGGAACTTCGCGGCACTCGCACCCGTGCAATCCTTCACTGGCTGTGCCTCTACCCAACGAGTCAAATACTACATCACGGTGATAATGTACCTTTCTCCTGTCTTTCCTCGTGGTTGAATGGTTCCTACAAAATATATCGCCCACTTCTAGAAGTGTTAGAATTTCATTTGTGGATTCAAAGGCATCTCATCCCTCCATGATGTCCTGTCAGTCCTTTGATACAAATCACACACCTTACACTATGATTTTGAGTCCTGATGGAGGCCACCACAACCCTACATGTAGAATCTTCTACGTGGTCACTCTCCCTGCATAATGTCCTCCCACAGTGCCCCCATGAGCATCTATGAGGATGTTGCTTCTTTCAAACTTAGGTACATACCGTCGCAATATCTCATTAGTCCCCATCTTGTACAGATGCCCAACAATGATAGAGAAATTTGCCGTGTGCACCACTAATTCCTTTTTCTGCTGGACAATGTATCCTTCCAGTGTGGTACCTATCATTAGGAAATGTGATATATCCCCAAAATGACCATCCGCAATGCGCACTACAAATAGTTTCACGTTAGGCAATCCCTCCTCCAAATTAGTGGTATCTTCCCCTATTTTGATGCGCGACAGATGGTCTGGTCCCGCATTCAGTCGTCTAGGCTTCACAATAACTTCAAAATAATACTCCTAGAATAATAAGAGCCACCTGAAGATCCCCCCTCCCCCAAAAAGAAGCTTACTGACCAGGTACTTCAGCGCAGAGCGATCTATATATATCTTAAAATGTCCTCCAAGCAATTAGCACCTATACTTTTGGAGCGCGTACACCATGGCTAGCCCTTCACACTCGGTGGTGGAATAGTTCTTTGGATAATATTCTGCTTGCGAATGTGATAGGATGATCCGAGCCTTCTCCTCCATCCTACGTCATTATTTCTCCCAACATTATACATGATGTGTCGACATGTACATGAAACTCTTTCTTCCAATCCAGGAAGACTAGAATCGTTGCGGTGACCTCTTTTCTTTCAATATATCCAATCTCTTCTTGCAGTCATCGTTGCAACAAAATGTGACATCCTTCTATAAAAATTTCTCCATAGGTGTGGTGATTTGGGCATGCATTTGATGAACTTTTTGTAATATCCTGTATGTCCCAGGGTAGCGCACAACTGTTTCACACTCCTCGATGCTTCCAATTTCAGTATCACCATGATATTTGTGGGGTCTACCATCAGTCCCTTTCTACAAACCACATGCCTCAACAAGTTCTCAAAAGGAACACAAAACAAACACTTCTTGAGATTGAGCATGATTTGGTATCTCTGGAAGGTGTAGGTTTTAACCCCGTATAGAAATTACCTGCATATGAATTCTAAATCACAGGAAGAATAAAAATGCGAGAGCATAACACATAAAACACATATACACAGAGATTTCCCACTGGATCCCGAAACCGGGACTACCAGCTTGATTTTTCATTATGTTCCTTTCAATGTTGCAATACATATGTATACATGCCGAAGCATCCAATACCATGGACCGAAAACCATCGCGTCCAAAACCATGGACCGAAAACCATAGGTAGGTTCACCCAACCTAATATAGGGTCCAATTTTTTT